>RJWH01002467.1:207839-229904 GCA_004363575.1 Solenodon paradoxus | reverse complement strand
CTCAGCTCGGGATATAAATTTGCTTTGTTCCAGCAACCTCAGAATTTACTGTCATTAAGTTCTCCATAGTTGTGTTAGTAAATGTCAGCTTTCCTCTTACTAATTGTGTCTAATGTTAATTTGTTTATTCATCCAGTCTGTGAAGAACTTCAGAAAAATGGGGGAGCTTTTCCTTTGACCCCTATACTCTACAAAGTGACTATTCCAATATGCATTCCCCCCAACAGAGCCTGAAAGTGGCTTTTTCTCACCCATTTGACATCACTGGGAATTTGATTCACACATTGATAATAAGAACACTCTTACCTCATTGATATTATGATTGGAATAATGACTTTTACTTCTTCGTGACATGAAAAACATTTTATGAACTAGATTTCTCCTGGCAGAGCAATCCACAAGTGTGAGAGGAGAACACAGATATTTTAGGAGAGAGGAATTATTAAGGATAGGAGCAGAAATGAACACATGCAAAAAAGCAAAAAGTACTTGGCATACAAAACTAATTGCTGATTCCTTTTAAGATGAAGGGGAAAAAGAAGAGAGAAAAATTACTGTCAAGAAAAAGGAAAAAGTGTAGCCTGGAGGTTCAGGCACTAAGCAAGCAACTGGGTGTGGCCTGTATGAGGAACAAGGACCTGAGTTCAAGACACGGGCCAGGAGGGAGATAGGGGGACAATTGCAATGAACAAATGAATAAAGGTGCTTCCTTCTCCTTTTCCCTCCTTCAAAAAAGAAAAAGAAAAGCAGCAGCAAAAAATGAGACAAAACATAAAAAATTATGGCAGATACAAAGAATACGTATTTATCGCCACATACAAAAATTATCTCCAGATATAACATAAAATATTATGTACATTAATGTTCATGTTAACATACCTGAAGTTTTACCTGAAAGAATGGTTTCTTTGAAAGTTCCTAAAGTTGTTTTTAAAGAATTTATGCACCAGAACATACTAACATACATTGATAAAATGGAAAAGTTTGTAAATAATCTGCCTACAAGCCACAGTGCCCCAGATGGTTTTATGAATGAGTTCTAGGAAATCTTACTTGAAAACACCATTTCTATGTTCTTTAAACTAGCAGAGGAAAAGATGTCATTTATAATACAAATATGCTATGCATTTTATAATACAAAATTCTAACTAGGCACTTAGAGATATGAAAGTCTTAAATAAAATATGAGTAAGTTATACCCAGCAGTGTATTAAAATAATTACACACCATGATCAAGCAATGTTTATTCCAGGAAGAACGATTGGCTCCACATTAAGAAATCTATGTTGAATCAAGCATTTTGTAAAACATCAGATGGAAAAAGGAAAAAAAAGCATCTCAATGTTTGCCAAAAATGCATTAATTAAAGTATAACATCCCTTTCAGATAATGATGGTAATGACAATGATGATAACATGGTGATGAATATCTTAGTAAGTACAGAACAGGAGGGCAATGGATGTTTTTCATTTTTAATCAAATGCAGCAAACTTAATGGCAAAACATTAAAGACTGGAGGTGTTTCCATTAAATGAGATGTTCACTATTATTGTCATTAATCAAAATGTTTTTGAAGTCTCAGGAGAGTGCCATTAGTTAGGAGAAATAAATAAAAGTATAGATATTAAAATAAACAGAAAATTATCTTTATTTTCACTCTAAATTCTTTTCTTCCCAGAAAAAGCCATAAAATCAGCTGACATATTATGGAAAAAATAACAGAAGTTTAAAAAGGGATTCAATATAGGGAATATATTGACAAGTCTATTACACTCTTATATACCAGCAATAACCAATTAGTAAAATTAATGCAAAAAGGAAATTGCATTCATAATTGCCGCAGTAACAGCTGAATACGTATATATGACTCTGAACAAAAATATATGTTCTGTATGAAGAAAACTTTAAAATATTCCTAAAGATGGAAAAAACTAAAAAAATTGGCGAAATAGGCATGACCTGGTGGCCTAGCAGATAAGTCCACTGGATGCAATCCACATAATCCCAAGAACCCAGGTTCGAGACCCAGGGTCAGGTAGAACCACCAAGATGAACAACTAATAAAATGCATAAATACTGAAAAATAAGCTGGTAAGAAAAACCACATAATGGTATAAAGATGCTATGTTCCCTAAATTATTGTACATTTAATACAGTTTCATACAAAATTCCTACAGGATGATTTTGTACTTGAAAGCTTAATTCTAAAGTTGTCTGGAAGAACGCATTCATGGAAAAAGACAAGGGTTTTTTTTTTTAATCACATCTAGAAATTATATTTTGTTTTATTTCCTCTTTTCTTTAAAACCAAATACACTGAGATGTAGCTTAATGTACAGCAAAATTTCCCCTTCTTAGGGTGCAGTTCTAGAAATCTTGACAAGAACATATAGTCACATAATTATGACCAAAGTCAAAATACAATGCCAAGCAATTTTGGGCGGGCTCATTGCCACAAAGATAATGACCTTTCTCAGTATCCCTTAGAGTTCATGTGTTCATGTGACTAGATTTTGATAGTGAAAATTTTGCTGTTGGATCCAGAAACCTTTCATAAAGAGAGTTTCCAGGTATCCCTTCTCCTCCTCTAAGCCCTTTCCGTGAACTGCTGTGTAGAACACAAAGGATTCGTAGGCCTGACTTCAGGATGAAAGTTACATTCCAATAAGGGTAGAAAGGAAAGCTGATAGGAGTCTGGGTTCCAGAGGTTTTCATGCGAGTGAAACCACATCAGCTCGATAGTGTCTATAGCTGGACCTTAGCGTCAGAGAGAAGCTATATTATTTAAGTCACTGTTATTGAATAATCCTATTATAATAACCTGTCGTGTTTTCCCCTGCTTATAGAAGCATATTCAGACCTATATGAACACACATACACGTTTTCATAGGTCGTTTTCTGTATGAGCCCTTTTTTAAAGGAAGGGGAGGCAGGCGAGAAGAGAGAAGAGGAAGAAGCATGTCATTTATTTTATTTTAGTTGTTGATCTTGTTGTTCCCTTCACCACACACACACGCTCCCAGGTCCAGGACACGCTCTGGGTCTTCGGGATGTGTGTGCACTGCCCCAGCAAAGGTGGCTGACCAAACCACTACTCTTCCAGGGCACTCCTTATGCAGGTTTTTGTTATTGTTTTCAGGGAGAAATAAAAGCCCTTTCGTCTTGTTTTCCTCAACCAATATAACCTTGTGACTTTTCATACATGTCAACTAGCATAGGTCTAATTCATGCTTTTGATAACTTCAAAAAGGTACCAAAACTTACTTCCCCATCCTCCCATTATTAGGCATTTTTTTTTCCCCACTTTTTCTCTCATTGTTAACAATAGGCAATATACATAAATTCTTGAATACTGATGAACTTGTTTCTACAGGATGGAATTTTAGGAGTGAAAAAGCTAGATGAAGGTTGGTACATCTTTTAAATTTTAATAGATGTTATTAGATTGTTTTCCATGATGCCTGCAATACTTATTTCCATCAACAATATATGAGAGCACCATTTCTTCAAATCCCCACCAGCAATAGCTCCTTTTTTATTTTTAAGCAGTCTACTAGATGTAAAATAATGTTCCTTCAATGGGCTTTTCCTGATCTATTAATCCACATATGGTAATACACTCCAATTTCTTCTCTTCATACTTTCCAGGCATTTGCCTTTCGTACACAATCAGGTCATTTCACCCAATTCAAAGAAAACCTTATGAAATTCTAAATGGAATTTAGAATAAATTAATTTACAACTTTTAAGAAAATTTAAACTTTTGTATTAAACTTTCTTATCCCTTCTCCAACTTTTCATTTGTATATTTCTTTTACGTCTTTCAACAGGCTATAATTTTACAGTGTCTCCTATGATTTTCTTGTTAAATGTATTCTTAAATATTGTACAGTTTTTGAAGCTATTTTAATTAAAATATCTTCCATTTCTAGGTATTTTTGGTCAATAGAGAAATGTGCTGGATGTTTTGTATATTTATCTTAAAATAAGACACCTTATCAAATTATCTTACTAATTTAAGCTTTTTCTACAGGAACCTTTTTCATTTTCTTCTTCAACAATAGCATCAAAAAGGGAGATGATTTTAGCTTTTATTTCCAATGTTTGTGTTATCTAATTTTCTTTTCTTTTCTTTTTTTGGCATTTTCTAGAACCTCCTTAACCACGATAAATAATTAAGGGTCGAATTTCTTCGTTATTTATTCATCTCCTTCAATTGCTTGAATTCCTATAGTTCAATCCTTAGTTGGACTCCTACACATCTTACTTGAAGGGTAAGAATAATATCTGTCATGCCTGACACTTTATTTCTAGCCCCAATAGAACTGAGAACATACATACAGATATATACACACATATCTGTGGACATATACACATGTGTATATATGCATATCCATACACACACAAGGAGGAGAAAGTGGTCAAATGCTGAGTTCCACTGAGATTAAATAAGAATTCAAAACCACATTTCAGATTTAACAGCAGGAAGGTCATTGATGACCTTAGTGACAGTATTTTAGTGGAGGGAGCAGAAGACACAGGATGGAAATTGGGGAGTAAGGCATGTCAGACCTGAGGGTACTTCTTGTGTGAACCTCTGGAGACCTGAGCTCCCCTGTTTTGGGGATACTGAAAATATTTCAAGGTGGCTGGAGCTTGCATATGTGGAGAGCTGAGAAATGAGCAAGAGTCCTTCTAAGGACTTGGCTCTTCAGTTTGGAGGCCACGGGCAGTTATAGAAGAACTTGAAACTGTAGAACTTCATACTAGAATCACTTTTTACAAAGATTATTCTTTATAAAGAAAATTGAGTACTATTTCTTGAATTTACCATTTTTCTCAACTTATTTGCATTACCTTTCCTTGGATCTCCTTACCCACTTTCTCCCTGAGGTGGATGGCAGCAATAATTGCCAGATCTTTTCCCATTCATTCTTCTCCTTCCTCAATTCACTCTTCACACCAGCTTCCAGAGTAATTCCTTTGTTTTGTTTGTCAGAGTAATATTTTCTAGATAACAAATCAAATCATGCCATTTTCTGCTTAAAATACATTACACAGTATTAAAATACAGTAAAACTCCATCCTGGCTGCTCCAGGATCAGGTCTTCCCAGGTGAGTGCCTAGGGGCATCAACATTCATCCGTTGGTTGGTAGAATCTTTTTTTGAAAAATGACCTATTTGGAGGGCTTAAATCAGTTTCTGCTGTAGGGGGACAGAACTCCATGTGGATCCATTGACCATCCTTTGAGGTTTGGAAATTCAGATTTCCTCAAAATTCTTTATTCTCCCACCCTGGAGCCAATTCAGATGGTGCTTAAAGATGGTAATGGTGCTTGTCCCATTAATTTTCTGAATGTTCCCTATAGGAGATCGTGAAGTTCTTATGTCTGCTCCAACGGGACGATGAGTTTTTTGGAACCGTCAGATCTGTATCTGAGGAGGGAAGCAGGAAGATTTGGATGGGTTTTAGAGAAGAGTTCTTCTTGAAAGTGTCACTGTCAGGACTAGCTCAAGTCTAGGAGTCAGTAATCACAACAGTGATAGTAATATGCCAGGATGGTTTAACTTCTATATATTTTCCCCTTCTCAAAGCCTGGCACCTCTTGAGGTCAAGATGCCATTCTATTTCTAGGTGTTTACCCAAAAGACACAAAAACACTAACTCACAGAGAATTATGCGCCCCCACGTTTATTGCAGCCCTGTTCACAATAACTAAAAACTGGAAATTACCTAAGTGCCCAACACCAGACGATGGATAAAGAAGATGTGGTACATAAACAGCATGGAACACTACACAGTCCTTAGAAGAGATTAAATTCTATCATTTGAATCAACATGGATGGAATTACAGGGGATTATGCTAAGTGAACTAGATCAAAAGAAGAAAGATAGATAGCAGAGGATCTCACTCATAGTTGGAATGTGAATAGATAAAACAAGAGAACAGAGGACACAAAACCAACCTATGGAGACTTGTACCAATAGGAAATGGGATGTGGGGCGGGTTCCGGGTGGCAGCAGGGGGCGGGGGCAGAATGGCAGTACTGGGGATGAGCAAGTGGTAGTGGAGTCCATTGGGCAATAATGAACAACATTTGGTGATTTGGTGGAGAGCAGGCTATGTTGATATATATCTGAGGAATGAGAAAGCTGTGCATGTGGGGAAACTACACATATGAGTTTGCTTTAATTTGTAAAACAAATTTACTGCAATAAAATACTAGAACAAAAAAGATGGTAGAGGTGATAAAACTTGGTCACACTGTGAATATCTTTTAAAGGTAGTGCTGGTGGGATTTCTGACAAAATGAATGCAGAATGAGAGAAAAAGAGATGAATCAAAGATGACTCCAAGGTGTTTAGACTGAGCAACTGGAAGCATGAAATTGATACTTATTATCACAGGGGAAAAATACAGGATGAGCAAGTTTTGAAGACATGTGAATTTAATGCTGGACACATTATATTTGAGACGTTGTTAAACATCTAAGGGAAGATATCCGGCAGGTAGTTGAAGATATATGCCAAGAAATCTGGAGAGAAGCCTAAGTTGGACATAGAATTTGGGGCATGTTTCACACTATGAGACTAGACAGGTCACCAAGAATTAGTGGAGATGTTTTTTTTAAGTTGTACAAGGACTGAATCTGGGTAAATCCAACATATGATGATGTGATAAGGGAGAACCAACCAAGAAGACTATGAAAAAATATTATTGAAGGAAAACTAGAAGAATGCAATGACATGGGAGCTAAGCATAAGAAGTATTTCTAAGAGCAGAGAATCATCAACTGTGCCAAATGCTGCAGATAGGTTATACTGGGCCCAGTAGAAATAATGTTATGATAGAGACACCCCCTTTTTCAATGGCATAAACTATCTACATTTATTTCTTACTCATGTAAAGGAATGAAAGAAAGGAAGAAGTGGGTCTCTGCTCCATGATGACAATCAGGCTTCCATGTTAACAGAGGTGGAATTATTGTCAACTTGTGGCTTTCAAGCTCACTCAGGGTGTCACTGTCCCCACAGTGAATGAGAGTGGGAGAGGAGGATGGTGTATGGGATGTGTATTGCTAAGAGTCTGGAAAGAAATAGAAGACACACTCAAGTTGGATAATTTGTGAGACTCTTAAGATGTGATCAGGGGTAGGGAAACTATCAAAAGACATTGCCATAACCCTTAGAAGGCTGACAGTTGCTGCTGCTGTTGTTTTTCTGGGTCATAAAAAACGCAAGAGAAAGGAACAGTTAGTAGCATTTGGAGAATGGACTATGTGGTTCTCTTTCCCCATTGCCTCCAAATCACAAGTAGGCCAGGGCTTGTGTGCATTAAAGATTAGGGTACACCAGCAAACCCTTCAACATGGCCAAGGAAGGTATAGCTGCTGGAGGGGTAATGGACTTTAGTACTGCTTTGTAAGAGGAGCTGAAGACCACCCTCATCCACAAAGACCTAGCATGTAGACTTCAAAAAGCTTCTAAGTGCTTCTTTATGTGCTTGTATCCCACTGTGATGAGCCTAAGTATGTCAAGTTGGCGGAGGTCCTTTGTGCTGAACACCAAATCACTTAAATTAAGGTGGAGGACTGCACAAAACTATGGAAATGGGTAAAACTGACATAGAGGGGAAATCCTATAAACTGGAGGGTTGAGGTTAAGTGGTGGTGAAGGACTATGGCAAAGCATTTCAGGCTAAGGATGTCATCAAGAAGTATTTCAAATACAAGTAATGAACAAACAGCCGTGCCCTGATGGCCTACCAGATACAACCACCACCTCTGACTGGCGCAATCCACGTGCATCCTAAAGACTGGGTTCATGACCTGGGCCAGGGACAAAAAGAGAGAGAGGAAGGAAGTAAGGAATATTTGACACTTGGTCCTTAAATAAATAAATAAACAACTCTGTGGAGAGAGATGCCAGACAGAAGTTTTGATAGAGGAGAATAGCCAACTCAAGGCAACCCCACAGGGATGGAGCCAGGGGAACAAATACCCAAATTCACTCTCTATGCTTCCAGTCTTTTGCAGCTACCTCCCACTGATTCAACCCAACCAGAAAACAAAAGACTCATGGATAAAGTCACTATAGTTAGGCCCCTGTGGCACAGAACAGGGGAGACTGCCTCTGGAGGGGCAGATATCATGTCCGCACAGGATGCCTCTGACTCAGACTTGAAAACTGCATTGGCCAGAACGCGGTCACAGGGCTACTCTAAGACCATGTAAGTTGAGAAAACATGGTCTGGCTAGTGCCCAGGAGGAAGAATAAAGAGATTTGGTGAAGAGCTAACCTCTTTCTACCTCATGGTCAAGCAAGATGATAACTGAGAATTGACTATTAGATTTAGCAATATGGGAGAAACTAGTGATCATGATAATCCAGTCTTGGCAGAGTAGTGGCTGTGAAAATCTGATTGGAATGGAGCCAAGGAAGATGGGCAGAAATAAGTCGGAGACAGCATTAACAGCAGTAAAACACAGCAGCTTTCTTCAATAAGTTTTGCTGAAAAAGGGAAGCAAAGCAATAAGGTAGTAGCTGGGAGGGCTATGAGATCAAGCGGGTTTTACTTTGTTCTTCTACGATGAAGAAATAAAAGCATGTTTTTATGCTGATGGGGATGTTCCAGTAGAAAAAAAATTGATGATGCAGGAAAGAGAGGGAAAATTGCTAGAGTGATGTCCTTGAGTAAGCAAGAAAAGATGGGATCTAGCAATAAGAAAAAGTTTGGCCTTCAAACAGAACACAGGCAGTTTATCTAGAGTAACAGTGAGGAAAGCAGAATATATGTATGAACAGGATTTTGGTAGGAAGTAAACATCAATGAGGGAGCTTGGTGAATTTCTTTTCCAATCACTTGTATTTTCTCATCAGCTAAAACTATCAGCTAAGAGTGAGTCTGCAGGAAGTATTGTTGGTTGTTGAGCAGAAATGAGACAGTACTACATAGTGGCCTAAGAAAATATGAGAAGTGATAGGCGGTAGTTAATCGTCCCAATGGACAGGATCCAACTGTCTCCTCCCTCCACTTTCTTTGTAGACCTCATTTGCAGACAACTGCATCAGAACTGGATAATAATCAAAAACACTTTTCAAGCACGTACACATTCCAAGTCTAAACATCTCACATGTATTTAGTTATCATAACTATGAATTAAGCACGACTGTCATTAACTCCCAGTTAGAATGAGGAAACTGAGTACAAGGTTAAGTGGCACAGTGGATGCCCAAGCTGAATTCAATCTCAGGCATTCTGGCTTCAGGATCCATGTTCCTGACTTCGACATAGATACCATATCTACTAGAAGTTTCAGAGCGTGATAAACATAAGAGCGGTTGTTGAACTTGGGAGGAGTGAGCGAAATTCAAAAAGGTCCAGGGGCTGCGGCCATGCAGGTGTCAATGAAATGCTATGTTTAAGGAGAGGCTAGTGGGGACTGGTGCTGAGAGAGGGGTGGCCACATGGTGACACAGAGAGAGTCCAGGACCAAGAAACAAAGCCAGTATTGGGAATATAAGGAGAAGTTGAAGAGGCAAGTGACCCTTACGTCTTTCCCCTTCTGTGAAGGCTCTGTCATTCAGCATCTAGTGCTTGGTTTAATCTTCCCTTGGTTTGTGTGTGTGTTTCACTGGCTGACAGAATCTGTTCTGTTCCTTGATAGGGGGGGCATGGCACTGTGATTAGCAGTAAATGATGGTATAGCAAAACAGTTCCCAATCGATGATCACATCATGAATGAAATACCCATCAGCCAGGGGTGATGCAGTACTTTACTTATGTATTATTCAGTGCTTTTAATATCCCTGTGAGGCACACACCACTATTCCCATATCCAGAAGAGGTAAGCAAGGCTCCAAGAGGTGGTATCACATTTCCAAGGTCACTCACCTGCTAAGTGGTGGAGCTGGGGTTTGAACCCCAGCTGTTAGTCAGAAGTCTGCACTTGCCATGCGGTGGCAGCTGCCTCTCTCTTTGGGATAAAGCCCCAGGGGCACTAAGGAAACCTCAGGGCCACAAGGGGTTTTGGGGCCAGACTCCTGGGTGAGAGGGACTCCTTTTAATGAAGGCAATTGAGAAACAATCCTCCTCTTTATTTGCCTATAACAGGGGCTCAGAAAAGCTAATTATCTTCCTGTGAACCAGTTAACTATTCAATTTTCTCCATTTGGGTAATTAATTATCAGAGTCAAACGCAGGATCTAGCTAATTTTAGAAAGACGCAGCTGTAGGGTCATCTGGGGAACCAGCTCAGCTGAGAAAAGAGAAAGCTCGGGCACCGCCTCGGGCTGGGGGGCAGGGTGGAGAGCCGCGGGGGTTTCTGCTGGCTAGAGTGGGAGGAAGGTAGAAAGCTGCCCCAGGCCGGCGGAAGGGCTGGCGGGGATTCCCTCAGCAGCAGTGAGCCACAGGGTTAAGGTCCAGGAGGACTCAGCTGCCAGCACCCCTCAGGTTAAGGTAGGGGCCACTCCAACCACTGCTGCTCCATCAGCTTTCTTTCTCCCTTGGAGAGACCAATGGGAATCTGTCCTGTCACTTGGATCCGGTTCATTGAAGTGTTAAGCCTCAGAGAGAAATCTTAAGTCCTGTCTCTTCTTACCAACATGTTAACATTGCTTATATTTATCAAGAGCCAGGCATATCCCACACTAAGGAGGTTAGATATATCACACTCCTGCACTGCAGGAGGCTCAGAGCTGAGATGGAACTTGTCTAAGGTCACATGGTTAGGTTAGAGCAGAGGCTGGGATTTGAGCTCAACTTTCAAATCCATGTTCTCACTACCTCCGCCCCTCCCCCCACCAACCTTTTTTTTAAAGGAAAGTTGCAGGCAGGAATGAAGACTAGCAGAGGGTGCCAGGAAGAGAGAAGCCCTTTATTTTATTTAGTTGTTCATCTGGTCCCCACCCCCAGCCCCAGGACACAAGCCTGGTTCCTAGGGATGTATGTAGACTGCCCTGGCCAAGGGTGGCAGACCT
Source organism: Solenodon paradoxus (assembly GCA_004363575.1). Taxonomy (NCBI): domain Eukaryota; kingdom Metazoa; phylum Chordata; class Mammalia; order Eulipotyphla; family Solenodontidae; genus Solenodon; species Solenodon paradoxus. Next base: position 218,922 of record RJWH01002467.1, on the reverse strand, counting down.
AACCACTACACAACTAGGGCGCACCCTCACTGCCTTTTAGGCAATAAGCTACGCATGCAGTTTTCTGAGCAGCACCAAGGTGAAGCTGTCAGAGTATATGGGGGCAGCAAGCGTTGCAGGAGCACTCGGGTCTCCAAATAAAATAAGCCTGTCAAGAATACTCAAAACCTCAGCAAATCTTTGGGGGAATGGGGGATGCTCCTTCCATCATGTAAAACAGAAGGTCTATAAGACCGCTACTTGGCCTAGAAATTTGTCTGTCTACCCACTATGCTCTGGGAGCATCAAGAGAGACAGAACACTTGGTTAGAGTCTGCCTCCTCCTGATTCCTGCTGCTGGGTGGGAGTTGCATGAGAGTAGTGATGGTGATAGTTTTACTGAACACTTACTAGATGCCAGGAGTTATGATAATCACTTTCATATGGGTTAACTCATTTAATCCTTACAATGATGCCTGAGGTGCTCATTCTTATTCCCTGTAAGCACTAGAGACACTGAAACACACAACAAACCAACTTGGAGAACCTGAAATACACAGGGCCATGGGGAGCTGTCCATGGTTGGGGTGGCCTGTCTCTCTGACCCAAAGCCAGGACCAGTTGACTGGGAGGTGGGTTGTGAAGTCAGATGTCAATCTAAGGGCCCGGGGCCAGGGACTGAAATGTGTAAAAAGCCAGGTTCTTGAGGCTAGTTTGTTGTGCCTCCTGCCCACCACCAGCATCCACCCATTATGAAGAGCCCTTATTTCTTGCAGAGGTGAACTGTCCTTGTCCTGATTCCTAGGGACCAGATCCTCTGGCTTGATTTGGGTCCCTCAGAAGCCCAGTGAGTCAGGTCCTGAGCTGGGAACATTCCTCCTCCATGTTCGAGAGACCATAAAGAAGAGAACTGCTGCCTACATCAACCCATAGTCATTTCACCCGTCCAGACCTGTTCTTCTGACATTGGAAATAACTTCCCATATCTAATTACGATGGAAAAACCAGTCCCCCTTGCCACAGCTTCCCCACCCCCATCTGTACCTCTGCCATTCCTGGGGGGTGTGAGGGGACAGCCAAAATTGAACCTGATCAAATTGAGTCTTCCTCCTTTTTCCAGCTCTGATGGGAGTTTCCAAGTTCAAAGCCAAGCTCCCTGGCCCAAGCTGTTGGCCCAGAGCCCCAGCAGGTGCAGCACAGTTGCTAAGCAACATCTCCAGATCTCTGCGTGTTCCTGTCACATGATTATCGTTGCTAAGGAAACAAGTCCTCTGGCATCCCAGGACACAGCAAGGCCTAGGCAGCAGTGTGTTACCTGAGGCCTAACAAAAATCTTCTTGGCCCATGTTCCCGATGAGTTGTGTGTCTTTAAACTGATATAGGGAACTGTCAGGTGGATCCTGACATTTACCCAGACACAGGCTCTTAAAAGCAAGTGCTTAAAACTGGAATCTTGGTCACTCACCGGGCATTCATGGAATCGAGATCTTAGGAGGTAGTCAGTAGTAAGATTGGCTTTAGAGGGATGTATTCCTATGCCAGGTTTCAGAAGATAATGTTATATCTCCAATTCCTCTACTCTCTGACTATAGATTCCACTGTAGAGGCAGAATGGAAAAGATTTGGATTGGAAGAGGGGAAAGTTGGAGGGGAGCTGTGGACAGAGGATTGTAGTGGGGTCCCAGTTCTACAATAGCCAGAGAGTCAACAGAGGTTCCCCAATACCACCTCCCCACAACAAATAGCTCAAACACTCGAGGAGCTCGCTACTCCAGGGAATATCACAGTCATCCCAGATGCGTTCCGGACTGGGTTCTTTAACCCAAACTTCGGTTCAGAAATGAGGTAGAAATAAGGAACTCTTTCTGAAAGACAAAGCGATAAAGAGGTGCACCCTGGTGGAGTAGTGGTTAGGTCAGTCGCCTCCAAAGGAACACAAACCACATACTCCTGGGTTTGAGTCCTGGGTGCGGGGAAAACAACCAGTGTGAACAACTAAGCTAAAATAAATTCTTCCTCCTCTCTCTTCCTTTAAAATATAAAAAAGAAATGGACAAGAGGAGAGAAGATACAAGGGTATTTGAACACCAATGAGAAGGTGCAACCATTAAATTAAAGGAATTCCCACAATAAAAAAGGGAAGGAAATTCTTTTTAAAAATCATTGAAATATATCAAAACTAATTTAAATATCCCAGAAAATAAAGTGATTAGTTCTAGATTCCAAAATTCCAAAGAGTGACCGAAAATAGCACTAAAAATATTTCCACCCCTAGTCATATCACTGGAAAATATCTGATCACTGTTGTTAAAGAAGATTCTAAAAGTTTCCAGAGAGTAAGATTTTCATAGAAAATATCAAAACTCATAATGGCAGCAGGCCCTGATGGTCTAGTGGTTAAATCTGCTGCCTCCAGACAAGCCAATAAGGACCTGGGTCTGCATTCCAGCGTCAAGGGAACAACCAAGATGAACAACAAAATAAAACAACATAAAATAAAACACTTTTTCCTTCCTCTCTTCTGGTCTGCCTACTCACCTTCATTCCTGCCTGCACCTTTTCTTTAAAAAAAAAAAAAAATCTTAATGGTATCAGCAGGCCGTACAGCACTATCTTCTAAATGTCTAAGGAAAAAAAAAATCTTTAAGAACGATAAGACAGGAATGAAGGTGAGCAGGCAGGCAGGCAGGCAGGAAGAGAGACAAAGAAGCATTTTATTTTATTTTATTTTTTGTGCCAAATTTTGCTTTGATTTGATAATTGACTAGCAAGAAAGAAAATAGTTTTGCATTAGTACAACAGTTTATACTTGCAATGCAAGATTATTACTAAATTGAAATGTAAGAAAGGGTTCATTGTCATAACTGGACATTTGAGAAAAGGTGACTATTATTTTTTACTTAGCTGTTCACACTGGTTGTTCCTCCCCTGACCCAGGACTCAAACCCAGGGGTTTGTGGCCTGCACCCCATAGGAGGCAATTGACCTAACCGCTACTCCAGCAGGGTATGCCAGGAAAATTATTTTATCATCTTTTATAGCTGTTTTCATTTCCAAACCTCTTTTTTGACCCAGTTGATTTCATTTATGACACCCTGTCCTTTTTTCAAGAGTGCAGTGTCTATTTTTTTCTTTTTCAAAGGAAAGGTGCAGGTAGGAATGAAGGTGAGCAGAGGCAGGCAGGCAGGAAGAGAGAGAAGGTAGAAGCATTCTGTTCATGTTATTTAATTGTTCATCTTGGTTGTTTCCCCGGCCCTGGGACATGAACCTGGGACCTTCTGGTGTCTGTGGACTGTGTCCAGCAGCCTTAACTGCTGAGCCACCAGGGCACTCCCGCAGTGTCTTCTTTCTGTATTGCTTCAGTTTTCTACAAATTGTACCTTCTAGTTGGTTTGGGTCTTCGTCTCACCGAGTAGAGGCATTCCTCAAATGTTTGGGAATGTTCAGTGGTTGTTTAGACACTTCGGTTAGGTTCGGAAGTTTTGGTTGCCTGATCATACTTTAGAATAAAACACTAAAAATCTCGATGGCAGGCTCTATGCACTTGAGTTTGTCTACTCTACTGTGAGCCACTCCCCTCTTCCCGGGATCCATTGTTAGAGCCCTCTTCTTAGACAGATTGCCCAGAGAGAGGTGTCACCCCCCCCCTTCTACCTAGTGGGTATGCTCCTGCCTCCCAGCTTCTAGCAGCTGTGAGAAAAGAAAAGGGTGGGTGTTTCAACATTCAGTTTTTAGACTTAACTAATCCCCTTTTCTCAGTAGGTAGCATGCCCACAATCGTATCTAGCACCCTCAAATTCAGAAGCTTTCTTTTATCTTGTCCCAAAAATACACCTGCGATCTTCTACTGGGGTTGAGGAGAAAGGCTGAGGGCCTCCAACTTAGACTTTAGACAGTCTTCCTGTTTTCAGCCCTACCTGGCAGTATTATCAATGCCTGAGCTTTGGGGGTTCTGCTGTGAAAACAGCCATCATTCATTCATCTGCCTTCTAGTTTCTAAAATTATATTTCCCTGGGATGTGATCTCAAGTCCTTGGGATGTATGTGGTTTGCGCCAGCCAGAGGTGGCAGACTTAACAGCTGAGCCACCAGGACAAGCCTCCCACCCATTTTGTCTTTATTAGAGTTCAACTTTTTTTAAATGCCTGCCTGCACTATTATTTTAGTAGGTTTTGGCAAAAGTTTTAATCAGTGGCACGTGTTCCATCTGCCATCGTGAAGCAGGGGTCTTTACATTGAGTGACAGCCAGCACTGAAGCTTGTACATCCAGACCTGAGCGCCAGGGCTGCTCTAGTTTCCTGGCTCTCAAAGGTAGTACCTCCCTCGTGGTTCCTTACAGAAATTCTCTGTGCCTCTGTTTCCTCCTCTACAGATACTCTCTTCACCTGTATATACTGTATATCATACTTTGTATATACTTCGCTTGACTGTTGTGGGCTTTTTAAAGAGCGCCTAGCAGAGTTACCATTCCATCAGTTGTCGATGATGATGATGGCGTTTACTATGTGCCAGACCCTGAAGCAAGGACAGCGGGGCTCCCGAAGCCAAATGAACATTCCATTTAGGTTTCCACTCTTTCCAGCCCCAACTGGCTTGACCAGTTTTCCCACTCTGGTCTATACCATGTAATACACTATGTGCCTTAAGTAAATTACAAGCAGGCGGAAGTTCTAGCTGTGCAAACAGGACCGGCAACAATGTAAATAGAGTATTCAAATGCACTGGAGGCCAGCAACGCAGGCGTTGTTTCTAAACAGGGCTAGTGGCTTCTACCTATAATGAACAAGGGTATCATTTCCCAATGACTTACACTTTTATTTCTGATCATCTCAATTCTATTGTCTGTTCCTTGTTTTGCAGGGCAAATGACACCATCTGGACACTGAAAACAGCACACGCTTCAGCCGTGTCCGTGTTTCCCACCCACTCTGCCCCCGCCCCCTTGCCTTAACCCAAGCCTCCTCCTCTTTCCATGAGCTCCTCTGCGTTTCCCTTTCTTCTGGTCGGCTGGCTTTCATCTCCCTCCCTCTGCTCTCTTTGTCCTGCTGAGCAGGCAGCAAACCCGCAGGTTCTGTGATCCTGCTGCTCAGCTTTAAAACAAAAAACAAAACCAAACCAAAAAGAAAAAAAAAAAAAAACTTGCAATTGATGAACTTTCGCTCCTGAAAGGCATCAGCCATCAGCTTTTGTGAAAGTAGCTGCTGCTAGGGGTGGGATGGTTGAAATTGTGGAGGAAAACATTGAAGAGAGAAAGAGAAACAAAGAGAAAGAGACAGGAAAGAAGGGAAGCAGGAAGAAAGGGAGGGAGACCAGCCTCTAACAAGCCCCCAAGCCCCCCCATCCCCTCAGCTCTTAAGAAACAAGGTTTCTTTAACAGGACTTGCATGTACCAGCCAAAGTATTTCCACTGCGGATTCACTACCAGGCTGGAGATGACTAGACATTTTTTAAAGTGATAACAACAGAGCCATTGCTGGCAGATGCAGTTATTCAGATTATAACTGTACGTGCCCTAATGCTCCCTCTGATTGCAATGTTCTTCCATCAATAATCTGTCTTTTGATGGCTCTTGCCACCAGGTCCAAAGTCAAAACTCCTTCTGTTTTCGGCAAGCCTCTTGCCCGGGATCTTTCAGGAACCCAGTGTGTCTCATATGTGTTTAGTTTACAAGCCTGGATGGCATCCCAAGACATCTGCAGGTATAATCCTCCTTTGGCTCGTCTCCCTCCTGTGCATTCAGCTCTGTGGCTGGGCAGGGTCTCTTCCTTCAGATGCAGAGACGCGCTGGCAAGCCAGGAGCCACGCCGTGGGACCCACCCACAGAAGGCCCACAGCTAAATGATGCTTGTGGACAGGTCTCTACAGAAGTCCCTAGTGTAGTGACTATTCCAGCTTTCTTGTTCATAGTGTTTTCTCTTTTCAGAATTCATTTCTTCCTCCACCCCCTCCTTCAGATTCAGATCGATGCCCCCAGATCTATGTGGAAACCACCTTTCTGAACTCAGAATTGCTCAGCATGAGGTCCACAGCCACTAGGTCATCTTGTTCTCTGGTTCCCTCTTGTTTTTGTTTTTGCTTTCAAAGGAGAGGTGCAGGCAGGTAAAAGACAAAGAGGCAGGCAGGCAGACTAGAGAAAAGGAAGAAGCATTTTATTTATTTTACTTAGTTGTTCACATTGGTTGATCCCCCTCAGACTCAGGAGGAGAAGCTGGGTCCTTGGGATAGTCTGTATATGGCTGGAGACAGGGGGCCTAACCACTACTCTACCAGGGATGCTGGGTCCCTCTTTCTTTAGGGTGAGTTTTCTCCCAGAAAGCTGCCTGTTGGTTAGGGCCACAAGGGATGCCTACTTAGCAAGCCCCACGGTTCTATGGAGACATAAGCAAACAGGGCTACTCCCCATGTGCGGACACAGGTTAGACTAGGCTGGCCTCCCTGCTACCCTTTTAATTCCAGTAACATTTTTGCAGTCTCTTTCACCAGCCTCTACCTTCAAACCGCCTACCTCGAAGAGTGATGGTTCTTCTGTTAACCGGGATCCTTGGTGCTTCTTCGTGACTTGGCTTCCAGAGACAGTGGCACTACCTGCTAAATCACTCTGCTAAGGAACCCTGGGTGCAAATAACAGCTTTTCTAATATAGCCTAGAAACAAAGTCAGTAGGCCTGGTCCCTGCCCTCTGCTTTGGCCTCTTGTCCAGGAGCCTGCTCTCCCCACATCTCATTCACTCTGAGAATTACTTGAGTCACATGGAAGCAGGCAGCTATCTTTGGTTCAAATGTGGAAGCAAATTCGTTCCGATTATCTGGTGTCCATTTTGTCTTCAGCTACAGCTACTTCATCCTCAGATTGGCCTCATTTGGGTTCTTGGCTCATTTCTTGACTGGAGGAGATTTTCCTGCCTCCTTTTGGAGACAGTGCCTCCTGCCCTACTCTCCATTTCGACTGTGGGCCCAGGGTGTGAGTTACACAGCTCCCCTTCTCTGTCTGGGAGCAACTTCTCTGCCTGAAATGCCTTTGGCATTGGAGTCCTGCTCTTCCCAGGCAACCGTGAGTACCTAACCCATGCTGAGCCAAATGGACCCTTTTCCTTCCAGGAATTTGAATCTTGGGCAGAAGGATTCAAGGACGAAAGTGAGACCTACCCTCAGCAGGCTTCCTAAAGAGACTACATCCTTCTCCCTTGATGCCAGAGCTGACCTGTTCCTGAATTTTCCAAAAGCTGCCTATCCAGCTTTCTTTAAAATTCGGTGACTTTTTCTATAGTCTTCCAGTAGACCCCCTTTTTGCTTAAGTTAGCCCAAGATTATATGTGTTGCTTGCCACCAAAGAACCCTAACTGGGTGCCCTGGTGGAGTAGGAGTTGGGTCTGCTGCCTCCAGCCGTGCAAGGTCCATTGACATCCCAAAGACCTGGTTTCATCCCAGGGCTAGGGAACAACCAAGATGAACAACTAAATAAAATAAAGTGCTTCTTTCTCCTCTCAAAAAAAAAAAAGACAGATAAAAATAAAAAGCTTCTTCCTCCTCTCTTCTTCCTGCCTGCACCTTTCCTTGAAAAGAGAAAAAGAATTGGTTTACACAGTGATGGGGAAATTGATAAGCTAGTGAGAGGATGGTAAAGCAATGCAGTGTTTATCAGCGACTGGAAGCTACTCCCACCTCCAAGCTGGAAAGACAAAACTGAGGTGGTGATACTGGAGCTCAGGGTTATGGTCGCCGCGGGGTGGGGGGAGTTGGCGGCATGTGGCAGGTGTGTCTGATGAGACCTGGAATCACAGAGAAGATGCAGCTACTTTCGAAGATGCTGCCCACACAAAGAATTACCTTGGGTTCCCCTTTTCTCCTGCTCTCCAGGCTCTGCCAGGGCCCCCTCACGCACCACCTAGCTGCAACCCTGCCAATGGGAGCCTGAGAAAGGAGCCTGCGGGGTCAGTCCTGCTGTGACACAAGAGCCTAGATCTGAGTGCAAAATACGACATTTGGTAGAGTGGTATTTCAGTTTTTTAACTCAATGAATCTAGTTTTTAAATAGCACTAAACAAATCTCAAGGGTCTAAATGCATGGACCATTTTCATTCCTGATGGAGTATAGATACACAGAAAACAAAATAGGAACATCTTCTGTACTAAAAAAGGTCTTTATCTTGACAACATCCTCAACATGATCAGGGAACCTCTTCACTGTTTATAGGGTAGAAGACATTTTCCCTGACCCCAATGCAAATGTTAGTCTGCCAGGAATCTTCCACAGTACTAAGGAGGCTGTAGCTACATTCTGCTCTTCAGACACTGCAACTATGTCCTGTTATCGTGACCAAGGACAAACATGCATCGCCTCCCTACTCTGCAAATGTATATAACTGATAAGACTTGACAGTAGAAACCACACATAGCCAAGCAGATGAATCACTACCCCGGGGGTATAAAAGGCGCTCCCCTGGACTCTCCCCACCAAACCCCCATTTCTCAGCTTTGGTTAGTAACACCCCTGAGCTGGCACTGGTGCTTTCAATAAAGCGCTATTTTCTCTACCTTTGAGTGCCCAGCTGTCAGTCTTCTCGCTGTCTGGAGGCTCCACCATTGCATTTACATTGACCCTTTCTTTTCCTTTTCCATGGGCAGGAAGAAGGCATGCCGCCAGCCCCTACCCTGTTTGGCTGGCAGAAATTGCATTCCCACACCACCAGGCCCTGGAGAAGCCCGAGAACAGGATAGTTACTATTTAGTGACTTAGTAACACAAACCATTCAATTCCTCCTCAGCCCCACTGCCTTCTCTTATTTCTGGGCTGCCAATGCCTGGAAGACAGGCTGGCCTGACGTCAGAGCCTGGAGAAGGGGGAGGGCCACAGTGACAGTGATTCCTTTTCTTAGATAAGGAACTGTTAGAATGTGTAAAAATAAACATTTTGTTCGGCAATTTGTTCTCATCTCATTTTTCAATTTTATTTATAAAAGCAATACACCCAATTTGATCCGTCTGTGCTGTGCTAGGTCAAGACTCCAGCATTCTGGTCTAGCTTACATAACTCTGAGAAAGAAGTTCTGCTGCATGCAGTGTTTAGGTTCAGCTGACCTAAAAGCAGGGCTGGCCATGCCCCCTGCAGGAGCAATGAAATGGTGGGCGTGGGAATGGGAGAGGGCAGAGAAGACATCTGGACGGGGCACAGAGTAGATGCTCATTGTTTTTTACATACGTGTTTAATGGCAGACACTGGGCGAGGATCTGGGCTGTAGAACCTCCTGGGTCCCAGCATCCTGGGCTCAGGTGTCCCAGCTGGCACAGACTCCAGCATGATGGCTAAATCTCCACCTGTAGTCCATCTGGGTGTAGGAATGCTTTTCCAGAAACCTCTCTTGAAATGAATTTCCCAGCAAAAGTCTCCACCTGATGTTCCATAGATACCTAATAAGCTTAAATGTGTGGCTGCATGAATGTGTTCCTTTCTATGCCAGACTATTCCTCCAGTCTTCCATATCTTGGGTAATGGCAAACCTCCCCCCAGCAGGCCCCCTGTTCCTGCCCCTCATCATTCATTTGTCTAAGAAACCAGGAGAATGTCATCCTAGTTATCTTGCTGCCCTACCAGCATCAAATTTATTCTATGTCCCAAACATCCCATGAACCTAGCCACCTCTCTCCAGACCCACAGCCATCACTGCAGTGCAGGCCACCTGTTATTTAAAATTGGCACTATAAAGTCACCTCCTAACTGGTGGTTCTGACTACATTTTCCACAGAGCAGTCGTTCAGTCATTTCAGAATTGTTTACTGAGTATTTACTGTGTGTTCGCTGCTGGTGATACCGTGGCAAGCGAAGTCCTCCTGCTCTTGAAACTTATACGCAGAGATGTCAGTTGTCTTTCCTAAAACACAAGTAACATCATGTCCGTCCTCAAAATATGTCAATGGCATCCCACTACCCACAGCATAAAATCCAAATCTTTAATCTGCTTCCTCTCTGGTTCATTTCCCCCTACTCTCCCCTTTGCTTATCTTCTCAGTCACCTGGAGTCAATTTCATTACCTAAGTGCACCAAATCTGCATACACCGGAGCATCGTCCCCTCACACCCCAATCTCCACTCACCCTTAGGTCTCAGCTTAGTGTTCTCCTGGCCAGGATCGACAACTATCTTGAGTTAAAATGTAGATTGTGGAATTTGAAGGATGCCAAAGATTCCCAAACCTAAAAACAATCTTGCCAAACAAACTGCTAGTGCCCATTCCTGCTACCCCAGTCTTGGAGAGAAATATGTGCCTAGGGAACAAGGTCAGACAATGCACACTTTCTCTCAGGCCCAGGCCTCTGTTGTGCTGGACTGAGCAGTGAGGAAGATTTCTTTGACTTGGCCTACTGGGAGGCTTAGACAGCTTCAGAAGAGGACATTCACCAATTCTGGCTTCTCAGATTCTGAGCATCCATTCTATTTGGAGCGAACCAGAATCCAGCACATTGGAGGTTATCTGTCCAGTGGTAGTAGCACTGCAGAAATGATCTAACAGGACCATCGCTGTATCCAATCTTAGCCTGCTTTTCTGAGGTCAGTTTTCCAGCCTTACTATCAGTTCTATGAGCTGCTTGATATTCTTCAAATAGATTCCTTTCTCTTTAGCATCATGGAGGACAGTTGTATTGTTGGAAAACAGAAACCCTGAATGGTTTAATATCCTTCCTCTTTCCCCCTGCCCCACCCTGGCCTCATCCTCTCTCTCCACCCCACTGGTGCAAAGTGGCAAGCCCAAGGACAAATATACTGGACAGGATGGAAATTCCAGCTTCCACAGCAGATCTTGACTTATCCACATGCTCCAGAATTCCCTTGAGGAGTTGGAAATACCCATCTTAAGTGAGAACATTCCCAGACCACTTCCCTTCTCAACTACATGGGAGGAAAAATGAGCTAATTGTAGGTGCACCTTGGTGTCCTAGTAGAGAAGTTCAGCAACTGTAGTCCACATACCTCCCAAGGACTCAAGTTCAAGACCTGGGGCTGGGACTGGGAGTGGGGGCAGGGGAGCAACCAAAATGAACAACTAAATAAAATAATGTGTCTTCTTTCTCTTCTTGCCAGCCTACTCCCCTTCATTCCTGTCTACGCC
>RJWH01002467.1:0-207739 GCA_004363575.1 Solenodon paradoxus | reverse complement strand
CCTGTGGTTCCCAGATAATTGGGCACCATTGCTCTCCGCCCTGGTCACTTTACCAAGCTCACGATTTAATGCCTGTCTAGCTCCACGTCTATCTCATGACTTCTCCCTCTGGGGAGTGTGTTGATTTCTCTTCCCCCGCGACCACTGGCGTGCGCTGGGCCACAGCTTCCTGCCAGAATCCTTCTGCCTGCCTGCTGACTACTGCCTCACTGCTCCTGCTGGCTGGCTTTTCTCTGGGTTTCTCTCCGCTTGCAGGCCTGTCTGCTGCAGAAGTTTATCTCGGAGATGCAAACTTCCCCAAAGAGGGTGTGATTAGACCTGTTGGTCATTACTCAGAGCGCCATGCCCGAGGCCCAGGTCAGTGCTCACTGGGCTCAGAAAAGGCCACGTCTTTAGATGTGGCAAACACAATTCATGGAGTCTATGCAAATCCAGCATTTCGGACTCAACTTGTACAAAATTATGCATGTCATCTTCACTCTCAGGGCTATTTCTTCTCTTATGTCCTGAACTCATTGTGTGTTCTGCTAATTGTAGATGAACATATGGATCTGCATAGGGATCTAGCCTTCCAAATGAAGGCCTCTCAACCCACCTCTCCAGCTTCCTCTCTCTTCGCTTCCTCTGTATCAGGGCTGTCGCAAATAGGCAATTCTTAACATGAAATCAGCCCTCCCAACCCTCTGGCTGTTGTTCCCTCTCTTGAATCACATTCCACACAAGGGGGCTTTGTTTGTCTCTCTTCTGTCTCTACTTGCATTTCCTTTTATCCACAAAAGCCCAGTCTGGAATGCTTTAATGTCCTCCTCTGCCAGACCGTGAAACCCTCCAGGGCTGGATGATAACAAGGTCATCTTAAGGGCTGGCCCAAAGTGGGTGTCAGTGAGTATCTAAAGACCAGTTTAGCAATACAGGACATGTATTTCTCATTAGTCTCCAGCCTTTGGTCCAGCAGCATATCTTTAGGGCGTGTGCAAAAGTGAAGGCACTGGGGACAGCCTGGTGGGGCCCCTTGGTTTGTCCTCTGTGCTGGAGATTGCTGAGATGTGAAAGGGTCTGCAGGTTCACCCTGAGAGCACTCCTCTCCAGGACACAGCTGTGATCTACGCAGCTCTTTGCCTAGCCTGCCTGGGGCTTTCAGCTGCCTGGTGGCTCTAAGTGCCTTTCTGTTCAATGAGCTAATTTCCTTTTGCTCTGTTGATTGCTCTCACGATGCCACAGGGCTTCTGGCTCAGGAGTGACTCAGATGACTTGCCTTCTGACATGCTTGAAGTGCTATGGGAGGGAGCAGAATGCTAGGGCAGCAAGTTGGAACCAAAGTTTGAGTCTTACGGTCACAAAGAGGCCTAGCTTCATGCCCATTAGGTTCATGGAGAGGCCCAGAAGGGTTAGGGCCTGGTCCTGAACTTACCCCAGGAGTAAGGCAGAGGCTGGGGGAACTCTGCTAGCTCAGGAAGGATTTTAGATGCTACAGGATTCTCACTACAGCCTAGATTTCAGGACTTCCCAAGAAGCCAGAATTAGATGGGAGCCGATCTTCACAGAACCTTGAGGAAAGAGGGAAATGGAAGAAATAAATCAGAGTAAGACCTAGGGAACCAGCCCCGTGAGAATGAACATAAGCTGTGTGCAGAGGAGAGAACTCAGCCAATCACCACTGTGCTGGGCACTGGAGATGCAGAGATGATGGAGGAGGAAATCCCTCCTTGAATCTGGTGGGGAACCAAGACATATAAAGGAAAATACAGTAAAATTCAGTCAAGGCTGTTGTCAGAGGTCAGCACAGGGTATGAAGGACAGAGAATAAGGACCCATCTTCTACTGAGAAAGAGGGCCCGGGGGTCCTTGACAGCAGAAGTGAATTGGTACTTGAAGAATGTAAAAGCATTTACTAGACTGCAAGAAAAGCCTGCATATGGCATGCAGGTATGTTACAGCAAAGTCTGTTTGAGGCCCTGCAGGTAATCGGAGGGGACTGATGGCACACAGAGCAAAGGGCTGTCCTGGTCATGACTGTGGTGAGCTTACCTACTAGCAAATATCAATTCTCACCATTACAGTCCCAGCATCTGAGCCAATCAAATGTCAACTCTTCCTCTTAGGGAGGGGAGATGGGTGATAGCTTGATCCTGTTTAGTATGAGTTCCTTTCTTTCAAGTGTAAGAAGCTGGCTTGGTCTGTCCTTGAGGGGAGGGGAAACAAAGGCAAAAAGAGAAGGGGAATTTTCATCTTATCGGGCACTAGGCATTTAGGACTTTATTCCGAACACACAGGGTGCTGGAGCAAAGACAGACAGCAAAGACAGCTGACTAATGTTAGCCTACCCATTACTTCTGCCCAGTTGGTGTTGGTCCAGGGATGAATTGGGGCTAAGCCTGCTACTGACTGAGTCCCCAGATGTTCTAGTAAAGATTAGATAATGGTCAGATGGGTTGGACACCTTCTAGATGGGCACTGGATGATGGAAGGGAGAATGCACTTTAGGTTTAGAGTTCAATACTCCTTACTAGCTGTGTGTCCGTGAACAAGCTATGCAGTCTCCCTGAGGCCCTAGCACTCCGCTATAAAATCAGGATTAAGCACTGGTTTTTCCAGGATTGTTGTAGGATAACTGAGATAATTTATGTGACAGAATCTGGCACAGCTGTTCAGTTAAAAACAATTCTCTTCCGCTTCTCCCCCATGAAGCTTTCTTCAGAAGTCCATGGAAGGGGAGAGGGAAAGACTTCATTCAACATGTATAAAGGGTTAATTCCTAAATATATAAAAAGCTCTTTTAAATTAATAAGGGAAAGAAGACACTAATAAAGAGACACAATTAATAAAATTATATAATAGCTAATAAACATAAAGTCTAATATATATGCAAATATAGTATACATATCATATAAAATTCATTAACAAAAGTCCAGTTAAAGCAATAATAACATGTCATTTCCACTTATCAAGTTGATAGTTTCCTATAACTAGGGTATGCTTTCTTTCACAATTTAAAAACTAAATTCTTGGGTTACCAGGTAGCCTGGCGGTCTAGTGCCCCCTGGCAGTTGTCTCACATACACCCCAAGGTTCTGGGTTCAAGACCCAGGGAGCCGGAAGCACCCGATGTGAACAACTAAATAAAAACAAAGTGCTTTTCCTCCTCTCTCTCCTCCTGCCTGTCTACTCGCCTTCATTCCTACTGCAGCTTTCCTTTAAAAAACAAACAAACAAACAATTATATGTGAACTACTATTCATATCTTATGCCCATGTTTCTGACAGTAAGTTGTTCTTTATCCTATTGGCTCATAAGAGCTTTTTGTAGATTCTTAGATTTTATTTTCTGATTGCCATATGTGTTACAAATATTTTTCTAGGTTATCGTTTGTCTCCTTTCACGTACAAAGCAGCGGAAAGGCTGCCTTTCACAAGGGAATGCTGACTTGGGTTAGCACGGACTGAAACGACTCTCCACGAGGATCCTCTGAGTGTCACTCTCTGACTCTGTTTCTTCCTCTATGGTTTCCTAGGAAGACTTGCCTCCCCATGCAGAGTCCCGGCAGAAAATGAGCTACCGTATTTGGTCATGTACAAAGCGCATCCACATTTGGGGCCCAAACTTTCAGAGAAAAAAACCTCGCTTTTCAATTTTTCAATTCAAATTTCTATTTGTTTATATTTAGGTACTTATTTTTTGTATTATACGGGAACTTTGGCATTTATTTTCAACATATTATGGTCCAAGAAATTTTAGTAACAAGTAATTTCAAAACACAAGAACTGATACAGGGTGCAAGAAGATTTTCTTCCTGCTCCTCCACAATCTGATGACTCTGTGGGAGCAGGGCCACAGTGTCTCTCAGCAGCTGTGTGGCCATGCTCTTGAGCATATTAAATAACTGTTAGCTTAAAGCTTGCAGTTTCTGTATTTTTGTAAAAATGTCAGCTAGATTGCTAGCTCCCACCTAAGGAGCATGAAGAGAAATGCTGTGCTGCTCACCCTGTGGTCATCAAGTGGGCGTCACCTCTCTTATCATGTTAGAATTACTTACCATGTGGACAACAATAACTTGCTCTTTTCATTTGGTTGAATTGTTGCCCGAAATTGCTTTCGTTGCAAGTTCATTTTCATCATTAATTCAGTAAAACCGATGATCGTATTCCAGGGTATTATTCTGCATACAATATCATTACTGATTTCTAGAGTTACACCTTTAATTCATAAACATACATAAATCAATTAAAAACATTTGTAGGTATACAAAATTAGTATTACCCATATGTGATGTGCACCCTTACTTTTGTTTCACAAATTTGGGCAAAAATTGCACAATACACAGCAAAATACGATAATCTCGGTCCGGAGAGTATTCCAATCCTCTCAAACGTTCTATTTCTCATTGAAAGTTGATTGACTCTGATATGGTTTATACATTGGTCTAATGAGTCTGGTTAATATGAGTCTGCCCTGGAGATGACTCTGTGCTGACAAAAATCTAGTTTCTGAGCTCTAAGTCTGAGATTCAGAATCTGAGTCATATTCATACCATCAGAGCTTTTAAAGAAATGGTCTTACTGCCTGTTCCTGGAGATCATCCCCAACATTGCCACGAGTATGCAAGTATCTTTCTCAATAAAAAGTCATGGACGTGAATGTGCCAGAAACTCTGTAACTAGCAATAACACTCACACCTACCCCTACTAATCAAACACTTTTTACATGCCTGGCACAGTTAATGGACTACTTCATAGCCACAACATTTCTATGATGGAAACAATATTTGTTTCTACTTTATAGATGACGAAAGAGGGGTCCAGAGAGATGGGATAAGTTGATTAAAGTACAAAGTCTGAAAGTAGTCCTTTCAGTGTTTGAACCCTAGACCATTTACTTTCCTCTGTTCTTGTGTTTGTAATAGTTGATGATAATTATTACACCATCTAGAAACCTTCCTTTAGTTTCAAGATCTTCACTGTAGTCTATGATTCTACTAGTTATTCTAAAAAAAAAAAAAAAAAAAAATTGATAACCTCTTTCCCTCAAAGTTTGTATTTCCTTAATGGATTATATACAGACATTGATTTACTAGGATGCACACCTGAAACTTACATGTTATAATGCCTGGTTCCTTCAATAAAATTAATCTAAACAATAAGAATCTCTTTCTGAATTTTCAAATCTCTAGCACCAAAATCATACACATGAGAACCCTTTGGGTAAAGAAGAAGAAAAAGACAAACTTCTACCAAATCCTTCTTCCCCATTCTTCCACTAGTTTCATGGCTACTGTGTCAAATTTCATATATAAAGGATTTATTGTACATCATCTTTGAACCAGAAGAAGCAACAATCAGCTGACATAGTCCATGAGGGCTTGGGCCTCAAGAGAAATGCCATTCCCCACCCGGAGTATTGCTTTGGCTCTATATTTTTTGAATGTAAAACTTTATCAGTTCAGATGGCTTAGTAATATTCCAATAACTAAAAGTGACCGGTCTGTAATTGAATTTAGTTATTTGGAGGATATAGAAACACCGCACAATTTTATTTTATGTAGCGCTATTTTTATGAGGGCTAGAAAATATTTTGTAGACAGAAAAGCAGGAACTGGAAAAGAATATTGCATGGTGGCGTGGAAAGAAATGAGAAAGAAACCTGGGAAGGAAGGAAGGAAATTCATGTAATTGATCACCCTCTCTTGTTGCCAGTCATGCCAGTTATTCATTCACATCATCTTATTTAATTCCCCCTACACCCCAGGGAGTGGACTGATGGCATTTGTCTCACACTTAGGAAACAGGCTCAGAGAGGTTAAGAAACTTGCTCAAGCGGACACAGCAGCTTCCTGATGAATTGAGATTTGAGTGCAGTTCTCTCAGACCCTCAACGTGCTGGGTACTGAAAGGAAGAGTAGATCACAGAACTCAAAGTGAAGTCGATGAGACAACTGAAAAGATCAAAGCGAAACTATCTGGAAATGAGAGAAAAGAAGGATGGTCAGAGTAACAAAAGAGGTGTTAGCAGTTGTTAGTAAGAGGCGTGACCACTGAATCTGCCAGCCTGGAGCAGGGCAGGGACAGGTGGCTGGAGCTAGGCTGAGGGAGGTCAAGGCGGGAGAGGGCCTCATCAAGCCAGAGTCAAAGAGGCTGCTGGTTCCAAAACCTCCGAGTGAGGAGGATGTGAATTATGGCAAAGAAATGGTTGGCCTGGCCCAGGGCTCTATTTTTTTCTTTTTAAAGGAAAGGTGCAGGCAGGAATGAAGGTGAGTAGGTGAGTAGGCAAGTGGGCAGGAAGAGTGAGGAAGAAGCATTTATTTTTATTTAGTTGTTTGCACTGGTTGCTTTCCCCTGGACCTGGGATTCAAACCCAGGGGTTTGTGGGCGGCTCTCCTTCGGCGACAACTGACTTTATCACTACTCTACCAGAATGTGCCAAAATTGAAAATTTAACGAGTGCTCCAAAGGAAGGGTAGATAATACTACGATAAGAGTCTATTAAGTAAGGTTTCCCAGAGAGAACAATGCTTGTGCTATGATACAGGGAATGAGGCGAACTTAATTACTCGAAGGGAGAGCTTTACATTCCAAATGAAGAAACCATCCAGTGCCAAGGTCCCATGTTTTAAATGGCTCATCCTGGCAGATGAAGGGTTAGCGTAGGACTCAGGGCTTTATAAACATCTTACAGTTTATCTGGATCTCCTTTCCTAATTAAAAACTTCCCTGTCAGTCAACAAGTCCACATTTCAGGTCAAAGATAGTGCTTCTGATTTTAAGTGTAAGATTATTTTCATTTATTCAAGCATATCTACATGCATGAAAGTACTCATTTATCCACTCAAAGCTCCAATCACGTATCTGTTCATTTATCTATTCATTCACATTTTCACTTGATCATCCATCATGCCAATCATCAACCCATGTGTTTACCTATTCATCCACCAGAGAACCACTCCTCTATCCATCTAGTTATAAATCTACCCACATTCTGTTTCTCCATGTAGTTATGTATCTATCCATCAATCCATCCATTCACCTATTCATCCATTAATTAATCCATTCACTTAGCCATTTAATAATTAATCACTCTGTGACATAATAAGAAATATGTGTAGTGTCCTCCTAGGTTCCTGACACAGAGCTCCTAAAACACTTATAGTTTCCGGGGTGATAAGAGCACCTTTTGTTCAAATGTGCTGACACTTGGTGGGTTTCTGAATAGTTTCAGGGTAGGGGCTGGTGGCCAGCAACTTCAAGCCACAATTAGAAGTTCGCAACTTTCAGCTCCCCTCCCATTCTCTGGGGAGGAGAAAGGGGCTGGAAATAAAGTTAGTAATCAATCATGTTTATCCCATGAAACTTCCATAAAAATCTCTAAACTGGGATTTGGAGAGATTCTAGGTTGGTGAATGTATCCACATATAGGGAAGGTGGAGCACCCCAGACTCCACAGGGACAGAAGTTCCCTCCACAGGGACAGAAGGATCCATTCCTATGTCCTGCTTCATCTGACTCTTCATTTGTATCTTTAAATAAGTTTT
This sequence comes from Solenodon paradoxus, assembly GCA_004363575.1. NCBI lineage: Eukaryota > Metazoa > Chordata > Mammalia > Eulipotyphla > Solenodontidae > Solenodon > Solenodon paradoxus. Next base: position 200,217 of record RJWH01002467.1, on the reverse strand, counting down.
ATAATACACTGATAAAAAAAGGAAAGCATTTCCCTGAATTCTGTGCGTCAAAGTATCAAACTCAAGGAGAAGGCTGTGAGAGGCCACACTTTGTAGCCAGGTTAGACAGAAGTGTGGGTAACCTGGGAACCCAATACCTTGAATGAGGGGGCAATCTTGTGGGGATGAATATGTAACCCACAAGGTCTTCACGAACTCTAGGTAGTTAATGTCAGCATTGTTTAATGTGAAGAAAACCCCCACATATTGGGAGTCAGAAATGTTATGAATAGAGAGAGTGTTACTTTACCTTACTTCCAACTAATAAACCATTTACCCATTCACTCATCCTTCCATCCATATACTCACCTACCCTTTTATCAATGTATTCATCCATTTATCATCCATCCATTTCATGATGCAGATATTCACCCATCTTTCATATATGTGTTTATCCACTGGTATATTCATCCATTTTTACTGACCCTGTGATTCTTTACCACACATTCAGTAGCTTAAAACAACACAGATTTATTATCTTATATTTCTAGAGTTCAGAAGCCCAAAATGGACTTGACTTTTTTAAAGGAAAGGTGTAGGCAGCAGTGAAGGTGAGCAGGTAGGCAGGAAAGGAGAGGAGGAAGAAACATTGATTTATTTGATTTAGTTGTTCTTCTTGGCTGTTCCCCCTAGGTTCAGGTCTCAAACTTGGGTCCTTGAGATGTGTGTGGACTGTGTCCAGTGCCTTATCCACTAGGCCACTAGAGCACACCCCAAATAGGTTTTAAGGAGTTCAAATGAAGTGGGTAGCGCTGCAGGCCTTCTGAACTTCTAGGAGAACCTCTTTCCTTGCCTCTTCAGCTTCTAGAGTCCCCCCTGCATTCCTGATCTCCTGTCTCCTTTCTGCAACTTAAAAAAACAGCAGAATAGTGTCTTCAAATCTTTCTGACTCCTTTTTTTTTTGAGGCAGGGAGGTGCAGGCAGACAGGAAGAGAGAGAAGGAAGAAGCACTTTATTTTGTCTAGTTGTTCCTCTTGGTTGTCCCCCACCCCTCTGGGGTCCATGAACCCAGGTCTTTGGGATGTATGCAGACTCCACTGAGGCAGACATATTCACTAGGCCATGAGGGCATGCCTCCTTCCTTTTGTAAGACTATTTCTTGGTGTACCTTGGTGGAGTAACTGCCACTGCCTCTGGCTGAAGTACCATTCACGTGCATCCCAAGGTTCACATCCCAAGCTGGGGAGAACGACCAAGATGAACAACTAAATAAAAGTAGATAAGAGATTTCTTCCTCCTCTCTCTTCTTGCCTGCCTACCTACTCACTTTCATTCCTGTCTGCAATTTGCCCTTTAAAAAAGAAGAATCTTTGTAATTACTTTGGAACCACCTAGATAATGCAGGATGGTCTGTCCATCTCAAGCTCAGATGGTTAGCAACCTGAATTTCCCTTTGTCATTCAACATAACCTGTTTGCAAATCCCAGTGATTAAGACATGGCTATCTTAAGAGGTCATTATTCCGCCTATCATTTATCCATTTATGCATTCAGTGATTCATTCTCAGTTCATCTTTGTCTTCATTTACTAATCCATCACTTTAGTCACCAATTCACTCATCTATTCATGTATATATGTTCCCATCTACCTATCTCATCCATGCATACATCCAATTATCAATTTTCTCATCCATCCAACTTTTCACTCGCCCATCACCCCATTAATCTGCGATATCAGTCTGCCGTTCTAATTTAATTATTTCCATTATCCATTTGATATTCATTCACCTACTAACATTTGTGCAGCATTTTATCTATATATCCAGCCATTCATCTAATGATGCATGAACTACTTTATCCACTGGGTCTCTGACATTTTAATTAACTAAAGAGCACCCTTCCAAGACCACAAACCACACACACACACACACACACACACACCAGTTGGAAACAAATAACTGAAAGAAGTCCTCCTACCTGGATTTTGGATGTGTTCTCAAATGCCTCATTTGCTTTTTTTTCTTCCTCAGAATTACACTATATATTTTTAAATAATAATAATATATATTATCTCTTTTGTTCACAATGCTCTATTCATTTTTGGATACTGAAATCGCATCTTAGTCTGTATTTCACGCCACACCTTCCACCAGAGTTCCAGGGTCCTTACCACCACTTTTTCCTCTCTCTCCTTCCCTCCTCACCCAACACCCTGACACCCATCATATTGTGTTTTGTGAGTTTTTGTTGGGATGTATCTGTTTGTTTGATTTCATTGCATACCACAGATAAGTGATACCATCCTGTATTTTTCTTTTTCTTTCTGACTTATGCATTTAACATGATCCCTTCCAATTCCACCCAGATTATTGCAGAGTGCAGTTTTGTTTTTCAAGTTTTGGGTTTTTGGTTTTTTTTTCTCAGTAACTTCATAGAATTCCACTGAGTGTATATACCACAGTTGCTTTAACCAGTCATCTATTGATGGGTACTTAGGTGTTTCTTTGTCTTGGATATTGCGAACGGTGATGTAATTAACATAGAGGTGCAGATATATTTTCTGATTAGAAATTTTGCACCCTCTGGGTATATGCCCAAGAGTGGGATTTCTGGATCAAATGGCAGGTTCACCTTTATTTGTTTGAAGAAACTCCACACTGTTTTCCAAAAAGGCTGTACCAATTTACATTCCCGCCAACAACGCAGGAGGGTTCTTTTTTCTCCACACCCCCTCCAACACCTGCTGTTTCCAGTCTTTCTGACACTGGCCATTCTCACTGGTGTGAGGTGGTATCTCATTGTAATTTCTATTTGCATTTCTCTGATGGTGAGTAATGTAGAACACTTTTTCAGGTGTCTGTAGGCCACTTGTGTGTCTTCTTTAGATAGATATCTATTCAGTTCTTTTGCTCACATTGCAAGGGGGTTATTTGCCTTTTTTTCATTGTTGAGAAACAACTAATTTTCTGATCATAATTCCACATGACTCGAAGCTTCTAAGCCTGACTCATTTTGCCTAAGTACTTTGTACTGGTACATGCCAATGGGTCTTCCTGAATCTTAGTTTATAGAGGCCTCCTGTTGTTGACATGTCTGCATTAAACCTCATCTGCCCTTCTCCTGATTATGCCCAGGAGGAGTGAGGAGAAGAAGCAATACTGCCACATAATAGTATGTATGTGTGTATGGAAGTTACTGATAACGGCCGTGTGTCTCAATTTCTTTCTGCCAGGCCCTCTCTTCTCCCAGTGAGGAGACTTGGATGCAATTTGTATTCCTCACAATCTAGGTTGAGTTTCCCCGCAGGGAAACAAGCCAAATATACTGAAAATATTTATGGTGGGGTGGTCATAAAAGCGTTTTGAAAACACAAAAAAAGAGGACTTCTTAAAAGTCTATAAATGCATCATTATCTAAAGAAAAACGAATTAAATACGGCAAACTTTATTTTTATTTCTAACCACAAGTTTAATTTTCTACTCAACTTTCTCCTGCAGATACTACTAACAAGGTGAGATGGCATGTGCTACAGAAGCGAAAGCATTAACAGAGGTTGTAACTATAAAATCACCACTCACTCAGAAACACCACCATAATTTATAGTTGTCAGAGCTGGTAATGGTCTCTCACCACAGGCGGAGACATAGGTAAGGTAGACTGTTGGCCGTGTGACGTCCCCAGGGCTCAGCTAAAATGCCACCACCTGCTCTCTTGTTCAGGCGAGCATGTCAAAATACAAATGAATAGGACTAACACGAGTATAAGAGTAACTGTTCCCATTTATTTTTTAAAAGGTAAATCATTTAGACCAGGGAACTTTACATATGGTGAGTGACACATTGCTTGCTTGATCCCTGATGACTGACCGCTGAGCACCATGGTAGCATGACTGCTAGACATCTGTATAGTTTTAAGGTCAAGAACTCAGGAGAGGCACAAGTTTTAAACTGGAATGAAGTTGCTGGGACACGCTTTGGGAGCCTAGCTCCTCATTGGCACTTTCTTCCAGGAATGTGCCTTGGCTTTACCATCTGTCTATGAGGGTAATAATAATCTCTCCTTCCTGAGAATTAAAATTTACCTTTCATTTGTTGGGTGAGCAGGAATGCTGGTACTTCTTCATGGAGCTCAAAATGGCCCTTTGAAACTAAAACAGAAATAAACATTGAGATTCCAGCAAACTAAGGAGCTTCTTCACAACAAAAGAAAACATCACCAAAACCAAAAGGAAACCTACTAACTGGGAGAAGATATTTGCATTAGATATTTCCAACAAAGTGTTAATATCTAAAATATACAAAGAACTCATAAAACTCAACAGCAGAAGAACAGGCAAGCCAATCAAAAAATGGGAGGAATTGGAGAGACATTTTTCTGAAGAGGATATACAGATGGCCAACAGTCATGTGAAATTATGTTCCTACTCACTGACCAGGAGGGGAATGCAAATTAAAACAACAATGAGATATCACCTTACACCTGAAAGACTGGCTATTATCCAAAAGTCTGGAAACAACAAATGCTGGATGTGGAGAGAAGGGAACACTTTTGCACTGTTGGTGGGAGTGCAAATTGGTGCAACAGTTAGGAGATTCCTCAAAAAACTGAAGATGGAAATCCCATATGATCCTAACATTCCACTTTCGGGCATCTACCCAAAAGATACGAAAGCAACCATCCGCAGAGATGTATGTATCCCCATGTTTACTGCAGCCCTATTCACAATATCTAAGAACTGAAAACTACTGAAGAGCCCAACATCAGATAGATGGATAAAGAAGATGTGGTGCATATACACAATGGATACTACACAGTCCTTAGAAGAGATGAAACCCTGTCATTTGAATCAACATGGATGGAATTTGAGGGGATTATACTAAGTGAAATAAGTCAAAAGGAGAAAGATAGAGACCAGATGACCGCACTCACAGATGGAATGTGAATAAACAAAACGAAGGAACAGATGAAACAAAACCAACCCTGAAATATTTGCAACAGAACTGAGGTGACCAATAGGGAATGGAGTGGGCAGGGGCAAATGGTGGTGGAGTCTACTGGACAATGGAGAAGCACACTTGGTGATTTGGTGGAGGCATGGTGTGTTGAAATATATCTGATAAATGGAGAACCTATACATATGAGGTTATTTTAATGTACAGAATACTTACAATAAAAATATTTTTAAAAAACTGGCCCTTTGAGTGCATAGTTCACACCTCTTCAAAACGGTTCAAGAAAGATGGACTGGGGAGTGCCCTTTTAGCAGAGTCTTAATCAAAAGACCATTTCAGAAGTGAATGGAAGAGGCTGTGCACTAACAATTCCCTATGACTGATCTGTAGCCTGGTCTTAGATGATGTCGCTCCTTGATAGTTAGAAGATTCTGGACTCTTGGTCAAAAGACTTTGAAGGCACTGATACGGCAACAATGCAAGGCCACTGGTTTATGAATATGGGCTCTGGTCATCACTAAGACATGTACAGATGGTGCATACAGGGTTTAGATTTTGATGTTTCATGTATAAAACACTATACTGGCAATCCTCAGCAATAATTCTTAGGTGTATTCCAGAGCGCCTTCACATGCTACATCTCAGTTGAGACTTAAAACAGTAAAGAATTGTTTAGATGGGATATGTCCCCGTTTTACAGATGAAATGACTATTTCTATTCAGAGGTGGCAAATAGGTTTCACATTGCAATCAATTCTGGTTGATAATATCTTCCTGGAACACTGAATTGAAAAGAATTTTGGGCCTAAGTCCAGAACTCACAAGAAATAATGTCGTGATTAATTAACCTAAATTTATACGTGATGTGTGTGTGCGTGCGGAGAAACAGGTGTACCATACATTTCTCATCATTTTTCCTTTACACAACCAATGTCCACTGAGCATTGCAAGCTATTAGGTGCTATTAGGTGCTGGAAACATGGGGAAATTTGAAAAAGGAATAGTTATTCATTTCTAAGAGATCACAGTCCAATTATGTTCATAATACCACTCAGTCCCAATAAAAATCTTGCTATTTCTTCATCACAAACTAATTTCCTCTTCTTTCTGGACCCATAGGAAAGCTGCATTATTCAGCTTCCATTATGTTTTAGTGTGGCCATGTAACTGAGTCTAGCTAATGACCTGTGAGCAAAAGTGAGTGTGTCATTTTCTGACCACTATGTATGAGAAAGGGGGGTGTGTCCTCACCACAATCCCTCTTCCTATTAGTTAGATGACAAAACATACCCCTAGGGGGTGGTGTGGCCACAGAATAGGAGGAAACTGGGCCCCTGAATCACCAGGTAGAACATTGTCAACCATAAATGTTTTCTTTGAAATGCAATACGAGTAAGAAATAAACGTATTTTCTGGAGTTGTTATGCTTTCGTGGGTCTATTTGTTATGGTATCTAGTGAATGTTATACTACCTAATCTTGCTTTAAAGTGACCTCATCTTTTTCAACCTCCTCCCCAAATTACTCTCATTCATCACAGTGAGGATTTCACCCAGATTTTTAAGTTAAGTTAGATGAGGAAACTCCATCCCATCTCGGGAATCTGTCTTTGACAGGGAGACCAAGGGTACATTGAAGATCTCCACTTTACTCCACGCCAGTTAGAAAATGATGGTCATCTTTCCTTTGAGGTAGAATGATGTCTTCCGTTGTTGTTATCAGACTCCAAGACTGGCACTGTTATTGCTATGCAGACTATCATGGGCTCTGGCATTACAGAGCCTCGATTTTATCAACAGCTGGGTCCCCTAATATAGTAGATCTTCAGCTTGAACATGCATCTCAACACAGAATGCTATCTCTAGCCCTCAGACTATGTGATTCAGATAGTTTGGGTTTTGGCCCAAGAATCTGATTTCTCCCAAATTCCCAGATGGTGATCTTGGTCAGGGAACCACACTTCTGAGAACCGCTGCCCTCAACTAAGTCAATCATACTAAGCTGTCATTATTCATCTTTTTCCCCATTTTTTATTGCAATGAAATAGATATAATATGTAGAGATAATACAGATATACCATATTATATAGATATATAATAATAGATGTAATATAACCTCCCTAACCATTTTTATGTGAACAGTTCAGTGGTATCAAATGTTTCTATTGCTATGCAGTCATTACCACTTTCCATCTCCAGAATTCTTTTCATCTCTATATTCAGTAAACCATAGGGCAAGACATCTATGTTCTGCAAATACACTTGCTTTTTATTATTTTGGGGTATTTTTATTTTTGTCTGTTCTCTTTTCACTTTTCCTTCTGCAAAGTTGCAACCCAGGTTTTGCTGGTGATACCTGGAGCAAGGACCTAGGGGAACCTAGGACACTGCACTAAACTGATCAGCTGGGGGTGTGGCAGCCACTGCTCCATTCAGCACCTGGGCCAGTGGCTGATGGACAGAGATGGTCACAGCTCAGGATTCTGCTGTATTCTTCCCAGTGATGTGCCTCAGATTTACCACCTGCATATGAGGATTGTACTAATCTCTCCTTCATGAGAATTAAATATCCAGAAACATGAAAAGCATTTAGGTACATAGGAAGTGCTTGATAAATATTAGTTGTCATGAACTATCAACGTAATAGTCCTTGTTTTATTAATATAGGGGAATTCTTCCCTCTCCCTTTATTCCTCTCTAAAATATATTCCAAGAAGCAGCAAAAGAAGTGTGTATTAGCTTCTTTGGGCCACCCAACACAAACAACTAAATAAAATAAAATGCTTCTTCCTTCTCTCTCTTCTTACTTGCTTACATACTCCCCTTCATTCTTGCCTGCACCTTTCCTTTAAAAAAAAAAGTTTGTAAATCAACCTCTGTACACAATAGTTAAGTTCAACACCAACAGTCCAGGTCTATCTTCTGCCATCTAACTGGCCCTCTTCCCCCAATTTGTCCACTCTCCTCCTCCAAGCATGTTTTACATAAAGGGTAAGTTAACAACAGATGTCACCTATATTCCCCAAAGAAATACTGAGTGAATTTTTCTATTGTTGCATTACAAACTGCTTCAAAACTTGGTGGCATAACAACACAGTAAACTTTTACACTTTCACACAGCTTCTGCAGGGAAGAAATTTGTGAGTGGCTCAGCTGGGCAATTAAGAGGACCTTGCCATGTGGACTTCTCTGTAGAGCTCCTTGTGTGGCCTCATGATATGACAACTGACTTTCCCTGTTGCAAATGATCCAAGAGAACAAGGCAGTTACCGCAATGTCATATGTGACTAGCATTTCAAGACCCTGTCATTTTGGCAATATCCTATTGGCTGTGCAAGTTAGCCCAACCTGATACAAAAGGGGACAACATAAAGGTTTGAATCCCAGTACAAGGAGATCATTGAGGACCATATTGGAGGATGGCGACCAAGTTTCACGGCAACAAAAACATGGGTATGACTTGATGAATTTAATAAAGCTGTAGAGCTTTATTCCTAGAGGGTAAAACCATGTTGCTTCTTTTATTATCACTTTGCAGATGGTGGTCTCTCTAAATCGATCAGTAATGCTGATGGCTTAGCATCGCATAGGGGAAGGATTCTGAAGTGACTTGAGGCTGCAAAAAACCTAGCTTAGGCCAGTTTTTATGGCTAAAATTGTATGACACTTCAGAAAGATATACTGCTGAATGAGAATGAAGGATTTATGGAGCTGTTTCAGGGTAGTGTGACACTTTTTTTTTTTTTAATCTTGCCCCAAAACATTTAAGCAGGGACTTTCTATAAATCAAAGTTATTACAAGTGAGCAGTGTCATTTATACATATACATTTGGATTTTTAAAAAATCAAAATGGTTAAGAGAGCTTCACAGTACTTTAGGAGTTAAATCAGCCAGATTAATACATATCTCTTTACATCAGCAGAAGTTACTCTAAAAGACAGGTGGTCCGTCAGGCCAAAGGCAAGAAGAATAGAGATTGACTTCAATTGAATCAGTGGAACTAATGTGTTTCAAAAAGAGCAGGTCAAAAGAAGGGGAAAGGTCTAGGAGAAGGTGGAAAAATGGAAGTCAGAAGGGAGAATGTAACAACAATGTAGTATCTAACAATTTGTAGAGCAGTTATCATATGCTAAGTAGTTTGCAGGAATCATTTAATCCACACAACCATGCTTTTTACTAGAATTTAAAAACTGTGAGGTAAGTGGCTTTCCTAAGGTCACCAGTGGTAAAGCTGATTTTGAACCATATCTGTCAGGCTCCAAAACTTGGGGGTCAACTATTCTTAGCCAGTTTTGTCCTGCAGAAGAGTGCTTTTGATAAGGCCAGGGCACTGTCACTGGATACATACATTTTTTTAAATAACCTCTCTGAGAATTACCTCTAAAAACATGACCTAGCAGGGGAATTCCATTTTTGGCAATAAGTGAGATAGGATTCTAAAGGGATGCACTTGATGTTCTGATATGACTTCTATTAGTTATGGTCTAGAAAGAAAAAAAAAAAAACACAATACAATGAGTGGTTAACACACAGGGACTTTATATCTGAAGAAAATAGGCTAGGAACCAGCACACCAATAAACTGGCTGAGAAAGTTTGCAAGGGCAGCATTATTGGAAAGCAACATATGGCCTCATATTACACTGAAGGACAAAACTCATCAAGGAGGTGAGTCCCGGCATACTTTAGATTGCAGCTCACAGGCAGCTTTCCTGTCCTCCTTGACCAAGGTAGATCCTTCCAGACCAGGCTCTCACAGCTCCCTGTGCCAATCCTGGAGGCACTTACCACTGCTGTGCTGTTTTGTTTGTTTGCATGATTACTTGATTAATGCCAGTCTCCTTCAAAGACTGTATGCTCCATGAGGGCTGAGCTGTGTTGAATTTTATTCACCACTGTATCCCTGACACCTAGGACAGTGCTTTTCAGTCACAGGCCTTCAGTAAATTCATTGCTCATAGCAATGTTATTTATAATAGCCCCAAGCTGCAAACAATCCAAATATCCATGACTGGTGAGTAGACAAACAAAAGGTGACATATCCATACAAGAGAATACCATTCATCAACAAAAGAGGATGATACAATAATACATGAATACATTCTACAACATGGATGAACCACAAAGACATTAAGTCATGTTAAAGACATCAGATATGAAAGACCATGTGTCGCACTATTGTGTCTATGAAATTTCTAGACAAGGCAAAGTAAAGAGAAGCAATCAGATCAATGGCTGTCTGTGTCTGGGTTGGAAGTAGAGATTGTAAATGAAAAGGAATTTTTGGGGGAGATGGAACTGGACTAAAACTGGATTGTGGTAATGGCTGTAGACATTTACTAAATACCATCAAACTATGTACTTGTGGTGAGCGAATTGTATGGCGTGTGAATAATACCTCAATAAAACCATTACAAATGTTTAAAAAAAATCAGTCTCCTTACTTAGTCACTTCATAACTAACATAGGTTAGGATGAAACTTATGTTCCACTTATGTTTTGTGGAACGTTATTTCTGTGGGACAATGTGCCCGAGACTGCTAGTTGAATCTCTCAATTCTTTAGTGGCAGAACCTCAATTTTTAACTTGGCACACAGCTGAGCAAAATGAAATGCCATATTTCCCAGCCTTCTTTGCAGCTTTTGTGGCCATGTGACCTAGTCCTGGTCAATGAGATGTAAACAGAAGTGTGGAGTAGTATTTCCATGGAGGCTGTTTAAGGGACATGACCCGGTGCCACTTTTTCCATTTGCCTTTCCTTTTTTCCTTCCAAGGACATGTGGATTGGAGCTCCAGCAGCCATCTTGGACCATGATGTAACCTGGGAAATGACAGCTCAGGATGGTGGAGCAAAAATACTGAAGACTGAATTCCTAAGATACCACAGAGCTGCCATGCCACTTTTGAACTGCTAGCTTCCTTTCATGTGAGACAAAAATAAACTTTAATCTTTGTATGCCCTTGATCTTTTTTTTCTGTTATATGTAGGCAAATCTAATCCTAATACATACAGGTCACCTTGCTTTCTTGCATTTCTCTTCATTGCGCTTCACAAATACAGCTCTTTTATTATTTTTTGTTTGTTTGTTTTACAAATTCAAGGTTTGTGGCAACTCTATGTCCAGTCTATTGGCACCATTTTTTGCAACAGCACTAACTCACTTCGTACCTCAGTTTCACATTTAATTATGTATATTATTTTCTCAGACATAAAGCTGTTACACATTTCAGAGACTATAGTAGAGTATAAACATATATATTTTTTTAAGAAAGGGAGAAGAGGAAGAAACATTGTTAAGGAAGGTAGGAAGGAAGAAAGGAAGGGAGCGAGAGAAGGAAGCACTTTCATTTATTTGTCCCTGGATCTCAAACCTGGGTCCTTGGGCTTTACATGGTCTATACTTCTAGCACCAGCTTAGTGCCTGAGCCACCAGTTGCACCATAAACATATTATTTACATGCATTGAGAAACCAACAAATTCATGAGACTAGCTTTATTGTGATATTTGCTTTATAGCAGTGGCCTGAAAATAAGCCCACAATATTGCCAAGATGTGCCTGTACCGGTTTTAGTAGGTATTAAATGAAAGAAGATTCTATGTTTAAATAATTTTGAGTATTAGTACATTAAAATTTGATGTCTGATCAATGCGGGACCTCTCAGCGTTTTTAATACGTTAATGAGTGGGAGGGGTCTTGATTAGGCACAACTTCCCAAACCAACTTGATCATAAAGTTTCCTTTTATTGAAGCCTCTCATAGGGTGATATGGGACAAAGGGAACTGTTAGTTAAATCTCCCTCCTCCAAAAAAACAAACATGTTTTTACTTCTACCTTTCTAATACATGTTTTTTAAAGGCAGCTTGTGAGCTCTTTCTTAAACATAAACTGGAGGACATAACATCCCTGTTTAAAATCCTTGAATGCTTTCTGTGGGATAAACTTCAAACTCCTTTATACAATGAATAAGACGTTTTGTAATCTGGCCCTTGCCTTCTTTCTAGTCTCATCCTAGCCAGTTCCCTTTCACATGAACCATTTTTACTTCTGAGAATTGCAAATGTTCTTCCTGTTCTCTGCTCTGCGTCCTCTGAATAAAACAATTTCTACCTGCCACTTCGCTTGGCAATCTATCCCTGATTCATTCAGTATACATTCTTTCACACCCATTCACACGTTGAGTAATTCCTACTATGTGCATCATACAAGTACCTGGATTACAAAGCCAAGTAAACTCAACCCCGGCCCTGAGGGACACAGACTCAAATGAAGTTAGACAAGTATTACATTAAAGTGTGCTGATGGCTGTAAGAATGAAGTCTCACATCTGAGTGACTTGACACTATGACATTTTATTTTTCCCTCATTGCACAAGCCAGACAGAGGACCGTAGCAGCCTACTTACCTGAGCAGGTAAACTCAGGAGTTCTGGTTCAAGCAGTCAGTCAGGGACCACTGCCACTTCCCGGGTCTCTAAGTTCTTCACTAGGTATTTTTGTACCTGGCCATCTGAGGAGGAAAAGTTTGCAGGGTCATCTGGAAGAAGTTTTAGGGGATGCTTGGAGGTGAGGAATATTTTTCACTTCTGTCCAGATTCCTTTATCTAGAACTCAGTCACATAAGCCCATCTGATACTGAGAAATGCAGTTTTGATAGGAGCTTTGAGGGAAAATCAAATGGTCTGATGAAAGTAGCCTTTTTTTTCTGCCACAGATATATGAAAAGAATAATAAAGAAGCTCATGTCTAATGGAGTAAACAGACTGAACTGAAAAGAGGCAGGAAGGCAGGGTGAAACCTGTATTTATGATGTTTCTATTAGAAAGTTCTAGAATGACTGGAAGCTCCCTTTCAAAGCTCCTGAGGATTGCTCTTCTGGAAAATATGCGCATACTATATGGTACAGAAATTCATGGATCACTGGTGTCACCCCTTAACAGACAATCAGAGGCCTGAATGTCAACTATCTCTTGTCACTGCAGCTGTGGCTCCTCCTGACTTCCCGCAGCTGCATCCTGATAGTGATGTGCCTCATGGTCCTGCTGCCTGCCTCCTGACACTGTTTTGGGACACCACAGAAGCCCACTTGGCACCTATGCCTGATCAGCTGCAGTGAATCTTTAACCAATGGGAGATGAGCTGGCAAATTTCCTCCCCCCCACCCCACCCATAGACTATGCTGAGACTCCTTTCACATGGCTTCTCTGAGGGTGATCCCTTGAGCAGGAGCAATCAGCCACACTTAGTGGTGGCCAGTTAAGTAACCCTTTTGGTACTGGCTCATCTTTCTTCCCTGCCTGATTTCTTTTATCTTACACCTGCTAGTAGAATTAGGCTCTGTATTCCAGGGAACCCAGGCTAGCTAAAAGCCACTTAGCTGTCTGTTTCCCCTCTAGTACCTACCCACAGGTCCCTGGATGCGGCAGAAGTGTTTTAAGGGTCAGATTCCAAAAACCCTGCTCAGTTCTGCAGACCTGACTCTTTGAAGGTCAAGCCTACCGCCTTTCCTGAGTGCAATTTCTAGACATTTCCTTTGCTGAGTGCCTGCGCCACTTATTTGAGAATCAATCATGTACTCCAATTGATTTCTTGTTTGGTGACATAACATTTGTATCTCTGTGTTTAACTTTTTACATGCTACTGACTTTTCTCAAATTTAAGAGCAGGAATTACTGACAATTCTACCTCTTTACTCCCTCCTGCTCCCACACTTCCCAATGCTGTCTCTCGCTTCTATGCCTTGGCATATTCTTGCTGCTGACAGTCTGGATTCCCCTTCCTTCTCCACTTCATTTAGGGAGGGGCATAAGGGACTTGATTGTGCAAAGGAAGGGCCACTTGACTCCCATGTGGGACTTAACCAAGACAGTCTCTAACATAACTCTGCTCCCAGCTCCTTTCCAGAAATTAAAGTGCACAAAACTGAGCCTATGAGTTCAGACTGAGAGAGTTTTTGAGTCTGACACCCCTGGTGTCAGACTGGAAAGGCTATGGTTACCAGCTGCCCGATTCTGCCTGGGCCCCTGCAGCAGCTGGCTCAGCAGGGTAAGGACAATATTCCTGTGAGGCAGGGGGAACAAGTAGCTCCTGCAGATCCACTCACCAGCAGCTTAGCAAGATTGGAATTCTCAGGAACCAAGCGCAAGTCTTCACTTTGTCCTCCCACTAGAGTATAAACTCTCTGAGGACAGGGATGCTATCTGCCTTGTTTAAGGCTGTGTCTACCTATTGCATCTATAACTGCTGCTTAATACATTTTTGTTGGGGGAAGGAAGGACTATGAGGCATCTTGGCCCATCTTAAGTCAAATGACAGAAATGTGCACAGGTGAGTTAGAAAGTGGCAGGGGGCTGCTTGTTTTTTTTTTTTTTTTTTTCTTTTAAGGAAAGGTGCAGGCAGGAATGAAGGTGAGCAGAGGCAGGCAGGAAGACAGGAGGAAGCAGCATTTTTAAATTAATTTAGTTGTTCATTTTGGTGGCAGTCATGGGACCCGAACGTGGGACTTTGCCATGTTTGTGGAGTGCGCCCAACCGCTGCTCCACCAGGACCCGCCTATCGTTCTAATTTCAAACCGGAGAAATCTCTGGTGTCTGTTAAGACATAAAGTGATCCTTAGAAGAGAGGTAGGGCCACTGGCTGAAAACCACCGAACACTGAGATTTAAAAAAAACTAAAAATACTTACTGTCTGGGGGTGCAGTAAGTCCCTGTTAAATCATTATAGGTAACCCGACAAAGTCAAACCAATGTTTATCTTCATGTATCTGACAAACTCCTCTAGGAATCATCAGGACTCAGATCATTCCTATTTTAATTGCGGTGAAATGAGCTGCTAGTTAGAATCCAAGCAGATTTTTAGTGGGTGCTAAGGTAATACCATCGTGGGGCAGGTAGGGGTGAGGAGGGCAGGTGACTGCCAAGTTCCCTGATGGGGGAGGGTCCATAGTAATGGGATGTTATTCCAAGTATTCAGTCAGGCAGTGCAAAGTCCCCGGGACCTCCTCGCTTCCGTCTAGTATCTTTGTAGCATTCATCAGTACCTGACCTTTGCATTTATTTATGGTATTTCTTTCCCCCTAGCAGGCCTATCCTGCCTATTCCATATAAGCAAGGTCTTTGTCCTATTGACCACTGTATTACGTCTTAGATCAAAGCTTGGCATTTAGTGGACACTAAAAAATTAGCTGCTAATGAACGAATTAAAGAATACCAAACAGCTGAATCTCTGCCGTGTTGGGCCTTGTCCTTGATGCTGCTACAAGGATGATGGGGAAGACAGGCCTGAATATAAATACACCATGGCTCGACACCTGATTTTATGGAGGTAAATCCAAGGCGCCGCAGGGTCCCCAGAGTTGAAAAGTCCCAGGGTGCTGGGGGATCTTGGGAAGAAGCCCGTGACAAGCCAGGAGTGCCAGGGAGCCAGGTGCAGCGGCAGGAGGTGCACCTGGAGGCAGAGTACGGGGTTCCTTGGCTCTTCCTTGCTTGGTTTCTTGGCATCTTCTTTTCCTGACCTGCGGGACCCTCGCCTCTCATCCATTCGGTCTGCGAGACCTCGGCCCCAGTGGAATCTCTGTTGCGGCATCCCAGCCACATCCTCTCTCATCCCCGAGGCGCAAGTCCCGGATCTCACAGATTGCTAGTCTGCTACCTGAGAGACCTCCACTTGAGAGACCAACCCCGCCGGGTCCGCGAAAGCTCCAGGTCCCCGCCCCCTGCCTGCGACTGCCGCGTGCAGGACCCTGCCCCGCCCCCTTGGCCCGCAGGACCCCGGCCCCGCCCCGCCCCCGTGGCCCCGCAGCTCAGTCCCTGGGGGCGGGGCCGCGCGCAGCGGCGTCTCCGAGGCGGGGGGCGCGAGGCAGGGGGCGGGGCGGTTCCGACGGCAGCCAACCAGCGCTGCGATCACATCCATGCAAATACGAGCACAATGGAGCGAGCCCATCACTCGCCCCTGCAAGCAAGCTTGAAATGGGCTTCTGCCTGAGCGGCAGGAAGGCTGACCAATGACTCTGTGTTTTGGGCCGGCGAAGCCCAATAGCATGGCAGGGGAGGCGGGCCCAGGCTGTGTTAGGGTGTCCTTGCAGGGTGTCTGAGCTAAACTTCACCAAATAATAGCTGTTTGTATTTTGGCTGCTGCAGGAGCCATTTTAGGTAAGTTCTTCTCTTAACTTTTTATTTTCCTCCCCGGCCTCGGCGGGCCGGCCTTGTCTGCGGGTCGTCGGCCCCGCCCTGCCGGCCGGGCCGAGTGCCCCTATGAATGGAGCCGGGATAAGGGGCTGCGGCAGCGCCGAGGCCCGGCTGGGCCGGGGTCCGAGCGGGGCTGGCGGCGAGCGGCCTGGCGGAGGGCAGGCGGCGGCCTGCGGCCTGAGGAGAGGGGCCGGCCTCCGAGCGCGCCGCTCCCGCCCCGGCCGCGCTCGGGCCGGGCGGCCGTCCTTGGGAGTGCGCCGCTGCGGGCCGCGCGGAGGGGCGGGGGTCCGGGCAGCCCCCCGCCGGCCCGGGGCGGGGGCGGAGCGTGGGAGGCCCCCGGGGCGGCGGAGGAGGGACCCCCGGCCCAGCTGCGGCGCGGCGGGGGTGACCGCACTCCTGCCGCCGCCCCCGCGGAGAAGTTGCTCCTTGGGCGTCCTGCGTCTGTTTGCAGGGGTGGAGGAGGGTGGGCTGGTGCCAGGCTGCTGCTCCGGGAGGGGCGGGGGCCGCGGCGCGTCCTCGGAGCGCGCACCCCCCCCCCGCCCCCTTCTTACGCACTAGCGCGCACTCGCCCCGAAAATGGGAACCTTGGAGGTGTCCAGCCTCCCCGCAGCCAAGTTTTGTGCGTTATTAGACTGCATTTCTCAGCTTTAAAACAAAAAAAGCCATCTGTCCCCGTCAGGGTATTTATTTTCTGCGCTATGGAGAAGTAACGGAGTCTGTTGCCTGCAGATTTCCAGGGACCTGCCTGTCAGACGTGGAGAGGGCTGGCTGCTGGTTGTTTTGTTTTTTCAAAGACGCTATTAGGAAATCCCCTCACTAGTGATATAATTGAAATGTGAGTTTGTTTGCAGCTTCAGTTTTATTTGATCCAATTAAAAATACATAAGCAGGCACTTATATTTGTGTACAGAAAGTATTCCCTGTTCCAGTTACGACTGATGTGACTGTGGTTTTGGTCGTGTGGGATCTAGTAGCACAGTCTAATTCAATTTTGAACTTGTGGGCCCTTGTTCTCCAAATTAGGCTTTATGAACCACCATTAGTAATCTGGCCAAAGTATCTGGTGACTCTGGGGCCTCCAGGAATCTTTGGAGCTGTGTGTGCGTGTATGTGTGTGTGTGTTGTGTTACACCTTATTTTCTCCCCACCCCCTTGAAACTGTTCATTTCTGGTGTAACACATCCATGAATAGAGAATTACTTATTTGAACATTTTGACAGTTTTCAGGGTGCCTGCTTTATTGTCTAAGATTCGATTGTTTCTCAAGTGGCAGACAGGAATACCATCCCAATGGGCCCCACATTTCGATATACTTTGTGGGATATGCTTGTGACCCTTAAAAAAAAGTTCAGGCAGGGACCGCTGCTCTGCTCCCCGAGGCTAATTGTGGGCTGTCTTTCTTACTGGGGATTGCTGTACAGTTATATAGTCTGATGTGTGATGGTAAATCAAACTGTAAGGTCGGGTTGGCAGCCTAAGTTTTTGTGAACTTCGTGGCTCTCTGACAACAGAAAGGTCTTAGATCTAAAATGATTAGGCATGAATCGTCAAGTAACATGGTTTATGCCAACCAGAGCAGGTGGTTTCAGATAAGTAATGCATGACATGAGGGAAGGGGAAGGGCTGGGTACATATGGAGTGGTAAAATTTAGTTTTGGAGTTCATTCTTTCACAGGGCACATTTCCTAGATGGAGTATGATAATTTAAACTTTTTTTCTTGATTAAGGGAACGTGGCAAGTTAAACTTCTAATTTTTGGTTTACTTTTTTCTAACTTTAGAGTCTCCTTTCTAGTAACCACTTTGGGATACTGTTCTTGCTATCTTCTGGACATGGATAAGTAAACCTAAAGCTATTGCAAAATAAGCAGTAAGCCTTGTGTCTCTTCTGGTTGTCAGTCTTCCTGGAGTTACATCTTTTATGCAGCTATTTCTTGCTTTTTACATTTAGTTCTTTTATTGTCAAAGCACTGTAAACTCTTTAATATTCTCTATCTTTATCATCATGTTTATAATTTATTAGTAGTATAGTTGGAGGTTCTCTGAACTCATCAGTATATTTCTTCAGGCAACTTCACAAAAAATTGAAAGACCAGTTGGATGTGAATGGGGGAGCCACAGCTAAACTGCTGCATTTCTGGAAGATACTTTGGCAATTCGTTTTTTTGTGTTTAGGGATTTACATTTGTTATAACTGTATCAAATACCAAAGAAAAACTGAAGCAAGTATCCTGTCTCTTTGGGAACCAGATTTCATTTGTGATTTTTTTGCCAAGGTATTCTACAAAACTTATCAGAAACAGCAGGCCCTCGGGCTATAGTTTCTTGGCAATCTCTTTGATTTGTAGAAGTGTCAAAGAACTTTTTCAGTTTTCTTGGACGTTTGGCTTTGCTGTAAACAGAGTTTGTAATTGTGTCATTCTGAATTTTTAAAACCTGAGTAAAAAGGTTTGATTTGATTCTCACTGTAGGTGCCTGTTTTTCTACTTTCATGGAAAAGACTTTGTACTGGTAGTGACCATATAGAGTCACACATGAACCACACATGTCCTGAACCCTTTTGAGCAGGTTTTAGGATTCAAGGATTTAATACCTGCAAAACTGCTTTGCTATGTGGCAGTGACACTATCTAGGAAATTACAGTATTGAAATCCACTGAGGATACTGTGTTCTCTCCCTTCTCCTTCCACTACAGCACAGTTTGAAAGAGTTTTAGTTTTAGTAAATAATTAGTGGTTCTCTTTTTACTTCCATGTCTCACACAAAGCTTTAGTTTAATTCATGTGAAAATGTTGAATTCCATAGGACTGCCTGCATTCTCCTATACCAAGTTACTATCTTAAAAACTCTTTGAAATACATAAGATAATAGCTGGAGCTTAGATATCTGTCCCCTGGAGAACACTTTTTATTTACAAAAGAACGTGACAAACTTCTGAGGGAAGCAAAGCGAACTAGCGTTGAATAAATACCGGGTTTGTGTCCAGCACTCAGCCAGGTGCACTTGAGGCTACAGAAATGAAAAAAGAAGCCTGTTTTCATAGCCATCCATGACTCTGGTCTGCAGCTCGGAGAAATGAAGTAATTTATTTGAGGCCCTAAAACTAGCAAATGTTGAGTCAGAATTTGAACCCAGATCACCTGGATCCTAAACATACTCTTTTCACCACACCCCTTTCTAAAGGTGTCTTAAAAAGCTGGACACCCCTTTCTAAAGGTGTCTTAAAAAGCTGGAGTATGCTGTCATGCTTTAATGAGGTGGCTGGGTTAGTTAACACACTAAGTTCTTCCATTTTTTCTTTTCCACGCCAGGATCTTGTCACTGAAGAGGCCAGCGGTAATAGTGAGGTGACTTTCTCCTGGTCCCCATAGTGCGGTCAGGAGTTCAGGCGCCTTGGGCCTGTGGTGGTCATGACGTGCAGAGAGCGTGCGTTTACTTTTCCTTGCCAGATGTTTTTCTTCAGTTCATTTTATGAAGGCGTTGATACCCTCGTGAGAAATTCTGTTACTTCCATAAAAGTCTGAAGGTAGTAAAAGGGAGTTATTTTAAAGCATCCATCCCTGTTCCCATTTCTGAACTAAGTTATTTACATAAAACCCAGAGAAAAATGTTATTTTTGCTTATTTTTGTGTTTGTTGGTTTGTATACTTTGTAATACTGATTCTTAATATTTTTTCCTACATTTATTCTTTTTTTGTTTGCCATTGAGATCTTTAGAATCTTTGACAGTGAATATAATAACTATAAATAGCTCCTATTTTGAGGAACTTTTTTTTAATTGATTAACTTTTTTTTTTTGATAGTCCCATGATGAGCTTATATTTTTAGCGAGGAAAAAAACTGACTTTTCAATAGACTTACTGGTGCTTATAATCCCTAGTCATTTCAGAGCAACTTAACCAATGAAGACAGTATTTGAAAATGTCAGGAAAACTAGGAAGTAGAAATTTAACTTCAGAACGTATATCCAAACATAAATACAAATGGTAGATACATATTTGAATTTTCTAAATAAGGAAGATTTTTATTTCTTTACTCCTTTATTAAAGCTTCTTATAAAGTGTTTTCTAATAGAAATTTATGGATCAAATATTTTATCATTAATTTTTAATGTATTTTGGATTGTCTTGTATGGGACCAAGGTATTTTATTTTTCAATTCTCTACTTTTTAGTTATGACATTGTCTATATAAAAGGTTAGCCTTCAGGTTAAAAGAAGGTCTAACAATTTGGGTTGATGCTTTTTATCCTAGCAGTCAGAGGCCATTAGGGAATCTTTGATCTGTGAACTTGCCAAAAGAGTATTTAAATTTTTGTTTGTGGGCGTGTTTTTATGGAAAGCCAATCTATCGATTTTTATGAGAAAGGGTCTGTGACTCCCATTCTCTTCCCCAACTCAAAGAAAAGCACCTAGGATCACTGATTTAGGTTATTCCAAAACAGTTGTTTTGTATGAGTAAAATCTTTTGCCTAAAGGCTGACTTCTTGGGACTTTATTTGCCCTTCAGCAGTTCATCTGGCTTTGGAGAAGTACTTTTGCATCCCTGTGGATAGCACCCAGGCAGTATTCTTCCCTGCCTTATTGTTGCATTCTGGAATCAGTTCCTGAGAAGAGTAAGGTTAGAGGGGAAGTTGTGAGGGGGATTACAACACTGTCTTAGTCCTGGGCCACTCAGCCATCTGCCTCTGCAGATGGGATGAGAGGTGGCCCTGGTGAAAGCTCTCCTGACATTTGTTTTTTTTCGCTCTGATTACTGCTTTTAATTCATTCTGTTATTACTTTATTCATTGTTAGGAGGAAAAGGGAGTTTTCTGTCTTACATTGGAAGATGAGCAGCTACAAAGAATCCCTCCATTTTTATAGTCCCCAGACTTTCTGTGAGATACTTTGCAACTTTTCTGTTAATGTTATTACTTTTAAGTGAAATTTTTCTTAAAATAATGTCTAGCTGAGCAGGCAAGCTTATTTTACAGAGAAAATACAAGTATATCAAGTTTTGTTGAACCATATGCTACTATAAGAAAAAGAATGAAATATTAAACTTCTCAGAGGCGTCTTTTATAATTTACTTAAGTAAAAGTCAAGCAGATTGGTACAACGAAATTCCAGAGCAGTACAGAGCAGTCTGTAGGAAGTGGCCAAGTTTAAAATTATCCTGGAGATTTCTTCTCGTATAAATCTATTTGTTGGGCTAGACCTAAAGTTGAATAGAAAAATCCACTTGTGGTTTTTTGTTGTTATTTTTTGATACGTGGATTGGGGAAAGCACCTAGCTTTAGGCGGTAGTTCAGTGAAGGACCTTGACTCCTGTAAGGGCTATATGTTTAATTTGTTCCTTCCCTAAGTATACATGAGTGGAGAAGTGTATCTGGACTGTTTACTTTGGGTTCAAGGAAAACTATCCATATTCTAAGTAATCCTTTGAAGGATTATGTCCAGTAAACTAGTTCCAGATCATAGGGTTTATTTACTGAAATAAATTTTATGTAATTTAGTAAATTACAGACTTGCTTTATGTTCATTTGTATATTTTGACTTCACAACTCTTGCATTGTTAGTGATCTAAATTCAACCAGGGGTTATCATGAAAAAGTAATGCCGTTATTCTTGTTGACCATGTGACAGATCGATCACATAAATGATGAAACCAACAGAGCACGTCTTTAAACACACCCTGTGTAGTATCATTTTAAAGGAGTCAAGGGTATTGTGCCTAACAGAATTAGCAGTTTTGCCCCGAGTTGTAAAAATACATTGAGGAAATGATGGAGGATCTGAAAGAGATCATTAATGAACAGCTCCAAAGATTCTTTTAGAATGTGAAGTTAGCTCTTCTAGAAGTTGGTGGGCGCGTCTGTGCAGGTCTGGCCTGTTTCCTTGTCTGTGAGGTGAGTATAGAATTTGAAGCATGCTTTACAGTATTTTTTTTAGAAAAAATGATTTGTCTATTGAATCTGGTAAAAAAAAATGTGAGTTTATAGTGTAGTCCTTGTTTACCTTTTTTTTCCCGGTAATTCACTTTTCTAATGTTGTATAAAAGTATTGATCCTGGACTGGGAAAAAGCAAAACTAATCCTTTATCACAGAGAGCACTGCTCTAGATGCTAGTTAATATCGGTATCAACTCGGGGCTTGTTAGGAGTGAACATTTCGGCGTCCCCTTCTGGAATACTGAAATAAACTTCCGGGGGAAGTGACCCAGTACAAGGTATCCCCCACTTTTTAGAAGTTCATCTTAACTGCTTCACTTTTACAAAAGACCTACATTAGTACTTGTTTTCCATAACTGAAGAAAATCTTCAGATTTTCGCTTTTTTTGGGTCTGAGAACACAAAATCTTTTCCGTATAAATTAATGTTAATTCTTCTTCACTTTCCGCCTTTTCCGTTTACAGAAGATTCCATAGGAGCACTCAACTTTTGAATACGGGGACCCTATAATCTTTTAACAATCTATCTGATTTTTGTGCGCCTTTAAGTTTTAGAAACATTGTTCCAGCACAGTGCTTCCCAGTAGTGTTGTGCTCTGATGAAAATGCCCTTTATCTGTGTGGGACCTACTAGTTGGTGTGACTTTTGAGCTCTTGACTGAGGAACAGAATTTTGAATTTTATTTAATATTAGTTAATTTAAATAGCCACACACATCTAATGTTACTGGTATTTGATTGCATAGCTCAAGGCCATTTAGCCCTCTCCCCTTGCCCTTTTGGGGCAGAAGTGGATTTTTTCATCTTTGTTTGGAAAGGAAAATACAATATGGGGCAAAACTGTCCTTTAGCCTAAAACAAGACTAGGCAAATTATAGAATAAAATTTGGCACCAGTTATATTTAGCTATTTATTTTTATCTGAAAGTTGATGTTAAGAAAATAGTAGGAGCAAAAAATAAATTAAGATCTCTGTCTCAGTAGATTTTGCATACTGCAAGATAGCTGTTCTAGTAAGACCTCTGACCCTCATGACTGTGACTCATGACATGCACGGTGTCTTTCAACATGACTTCAGAAGCATTTTCTTTCATATGCAGTTCTTGTTCGTTTGTTTGAAAGTAAAGGTGCAGGCAGGAATGAAGGCGAGTAGGCAGACAGACACAGGTGTGGGAAGAGAAGAGGGAGAAACACTTTATTTTATTGTTCATCTTGACTGGTCTTGAACCTGGGACCTTGGGAGGTACATGGAGTGAGTCCATGGTGGACTGCACCTCTAGGCCAGTGGGGTGAGCCTGATATAAAGATTTAAGACGGCAGCTTTTAAGTGCAGCACTATCCTCCAGTTCTCAGTGTAAAATGCTGGCTATGGCGGGATCTCCTTACCTCAGACTAGTTAATGGAGATTTTGCCTGTGTCATAAAGTATATCCAATTTATCAGTTTACTTAGAGGAGATTTTTTTCAGTTTATAAAGGTATCTTTGGAGTGCCCTGGTGGAGCAGCAGTTAGGTCATTCACCGCTGAAGGAGCAAACCACACCACCCCCTGGGTTCCCAGGTCCCTGGGCAGGAAACAACCAGCATGAACAACTAAATAAAAATAAAGTAAAGATGCTGCTGCTTCATTTTTAAAGGCAATCTTTGTTTTTGACAATATTCATGAAACTTCCCTTGAAAGATTGTGCCTTATTGTCTGTCCCCTTTCCAATAGATTTAGAAATTAATTTTTTAAAAAGAATGATTTCTTTTGCTCATTCAAGGTTCTCTAGTCTTCCCTGCCTTCAACTAAATCTACTTGGACTTCAGATTTTAGACTTGTGAAAATCAGAAATAGCATAGATTCTAAAACCTTGATCAATATTCATTGCAGAATTAGTAATTTTTTGATTGACAAGTGGGAGGAAACGTGAGTACAGGAAAATGAAAATCCCCCTGTAGAATCATAGCTTTTAAAGTGCTCCAAACTTTAAAATGAGTCTTTCTAATCATTACTGTAATTTTATTAAATGTTTGCCAGATATTAGGTCTTTGTGCAGGCACTTGTTAGTCATTTAGGCAAGTGTCAAAGCCAAGGATGCCCCATGTACTTTTACATATGCATAGAATATTCAAATTGGAAAACGCCTTAAAGATTATGGATAAGGTTGTAGGAATAGCATTTAATGCAAGTGATGCTTTTTTTTATGTCATAGATTAATGCTGTTTTGTCTTCCCGTAATGTTCATTGAAAAGCAGCAGTGTTTTCCCTTTATTCTTGTTGTAGGGCTTGGTCTTTCAAACAGTGAGTGAGTGAAGACACTATCATGGCAGGTCATGTGGGCAGGGGCTTCTGTTTAGCTGAAAACGATACAAGTATTTCTCGTGGGGGAGCTTAATGTTTGGTAACATGCTACTTTGGCCTCTTGTTTGCTGTGTTCAAAGGGTTTCAAGTTCTTGATCTTTAATCATGTATTTGGATTTCTGCTTTGGTGTCTTAAGGAATTGGAAAACCAGGCTTTCGGAATTGAGATCTGGTAGTTGAGAGATGCCAGGCTTAGAAGGTTTGGACGTTCCTTGCTTCAGGTTCGTTTCCATCATTGTCACTGGTTCCCAGAGCTCCGACTGGGCTGTCGTGTGAGATGTTGGTAAAGGACTACTTTCACAAGCCATGCCCAGATACGTCGTCACAGTGCTCACCCTTCTCTGCTCTGGCTGCAGCATTTCTGGATGCTCCTGACTTTCTTCCATGGTCACCCTTGAGCTAAGCTTTGTTGCTACTGTTACGGCTGTGGTAGTGGCAGTTATTTCTAGTGTAAGACTGACGTTTCTGTATAAAGTGTCTGTATAAATATTAGGTTCTGTATAATTCAGTGTCTTTACTAGATTCTTCTAAACTAAAACTCCTTTTCTGACTTCCCAGGATTGCGGAAGAATAGAGTTGAAAGGGACTTCAGAGGCTATCTAGTTCCAGTTTTGTCACCTTATGGAAGATGGAACAGAGTGTAAATAGTGTGTGAGTTCACAGGGCTGATTTGTGTTCAAGTTAGGATCAGAACTCCATTATCGTCTTACCAAATGGAACTCTTTCTAACTCTGATGGTTAGGGTTCTAAAAATCCGTACAAGAGAATTTCCCATAAGAACTTCAGAGGGAGATACAGGAAAGGAGTATTTTGAGATTAGAAGTTTGTAGAAGGTTGCAATAAAGATATTATCAATGAAAATTTATGGTTCTTAAATGAGTAAGAATGACTGATGCTATTTTGGTAACTCTTGTTTACTATGTCTTATTTACTAGAAACATTTGGCATCTCCTTCCCTTATATCATAGTGAAAGGCTTGTTGGTACTATTTGAGTAACTCTCGTTTGCTATTTTTTGCTTCCTAGAAACTTTTTGGCATGTCCCTCCCTTACATCACGGTAAAATGCTGGTGAATTCACCTTTGCTTTATTGTTAATAGTGTGCATGATAGATTTTTTTCACATCTTTGGGTTGTTAGAATAGATTTTCCCCTGATTCCTCAATAATCATGATAATAATAGCAGCCACAAATCATTGAGTGCTTGCTGTGTGCTTTTTCATGGTGTGGTGGTTATTAGTATTATCCATTTATTTTCTGCTGCTTTCTTCTGGGTTCGTGGTAGGATTATACTTCTTCATCACCTTGAAGTTGAGCATGATCGACTTGCTTTGGATATTGGTGGAGTGGATTTTGGTGGATATTTGGATTGGGTGGAGTGATGTGTAACACTTTTAGGCAGGAACTTTTTCTTCCCCTCCTGAAAGAAATCTGCAATGGTTACATAATGTAAGCAAGGAAATCAATGCTTAAACCACTGATTTTTTTAAAAGCGGGCTCGGGTAATTACAGGATAACCAAGCCCATCCTGATAAATACACATGGATTATCATCATTTGTCCTCAGGGTGAAGTGCTGGTTGTTAGCCCATTTTACAGTTGAAGAAACTGAAACAAAGGGATTAATACACTTGTTTACAGTTGCAGAACTAGTAACCCAGGCTGTTTGAGGTCCGAGTTCTCCCCCACCCCATCTTTGTCTCCACACCCTTCCACACCCTCCCCGGCTCTTGAACCAGTGTTCTTGTGCTCTACACGACCTGTATTTTTGCCACCTCAGGCACCTAAGACACATGGTTATGCCAGGCCCCACCTTCTTGAATGCTGCAGTTGGTGCCGTTCTCTGTGCTATGCTGTCGCGGTGCCCACTGTCTGTGTAGAACATGAGCTCTGCCAGGATTTCGTGTCACAGCTTATCACTCTGCTCCATCCCTTCTTCTTTTTTCCTTTTTTTTAGAGAAATGGTACAGGCAGGAATAAAGGCAAGTAGGCGGGAAGAGAGAGAAGGAAGAAGCGTTTTATTTTACTTTTATTTAGTTATTCACATTGGTTGTTTCCCTGCAGACCTGGGAAGCAAACTTAGGACTTAGGCTGTAGATACTGTGTTCTTCGAGAGACTGCTGACCCACCTGCGCCTCCGCTGGGCCACGTCAGTTCTGTCCTTTCTTACAGATACTCTGGAAGTTCTGAGTCCAAGGATGAATTTCTCTTACCGACATTTATCCTTCCCAGTGTTGTACTACAAAATTCACTGTTCCTTTTTTGTTACTTGTTAGCTACTTTTACTGCCCTCTGGAATTTCTTCTTTCATGTGATGAGGATAATGTCTTCTGTAATTAAATATCTTTCCATCACTAATATTTTGGAGACAAATTTGTAGGTCATAACTAGTTCTATGAACAGGAGGCTGCCCAGCAGTTGTAAAGACATTATGGTGTAGTGGCTCAGTGCATGGATTCTGCAGCCAGACAACCCAGGTTTGAATCCTGACTCTGCCACTTAACTGGCTCTGTGAACTGCTCTAAGCCTCCTTTTCCTCGTTTGTCAAATGGAGATAATAATATGTTTGTCTCGTGTGGTTGTTTAATTAAATGAATTTATGTAAAACCTTGGAACAATATCTGTCACAGTGTAAGCATATTATGAGTGTCGTGTTATAGTTTTCAAGAATCAGCCATCACAGGGCCAAGATGAGTAGAGAGAAGTCATTACCAATCTTTCTAATGTTAAGTAATTAAGTAGTAAAGTTTTTTAATACTCTCTTTAATTTAATTTTACCTTTTATTCAACGGGGATTATTTAGCAGCTCTACCTGGCACTGTGCTGGGGGACTGGGGTTGTCAATCTTGTCCTCAAAGAATTTAGAGCACAAAGGGGAGATAAGATGTGCATAAATACCTGTGCAGGGATCCTTGTGCACTTTCAAGGGGGCCCAGCAAGTGTCATAAGACTAGAGAGACGAGGAGGCCAGCAAAGGGGGAGGTGGAGTCCTGAGACTGAGTCAGAGAGGGCTCACAGGTGGGGGCACACTTTCCTGTGTGCCATGCTCAGAGCTCTCTGCCCCATACCTTTTGCCTGTCTAGGCATTCATTTTTCTTCCTTCGAGACCTGAGTACAAGGTCCAATGTCTTCATGGGCCCTCCTTCTTTCTCTCTGCCTGAAGCAGTCTCTTTCCTCTCCACTTCTGAAGTCCAGTTTGCTAATTTGGCATTTCATATTAAACTGCCTTTGTGTTTTCTCATATTATTTGTTTCTTCTACAAGTTTGTGATGCCCATTTATTTAGCAAGCAATTACTTTCATTTTATTGTAGCCATTACTGGGCACTGTGGACTTAAGATAAATGCTCATGGTCTGTGCTCTTGAGGAATGCACTGCGTATTAGAAAATAAAAGAAAGGGAGACTGCTCCCACAGACATCGTGATAAATGTTAGAGTATGCCCAAAGTTTTGTTAGCAGCCGTCTGCTCACGGGAGTTTAGTAAGGCTTTTGAAAGGGAGGAACTTTTTTTGAATTGCGATAACTTTGCTTTTAGTTTTAGATGTGCAGTGCACTCTTCACCAGTCATATGATAGCACCACACCCATCACCAAATAGCTAATCCTCATCCACTGTTCATTGGACCACTACTGCCTTTTTTTTTTCTCTTTTTTAAAGGAAAGGTGTAGGCAGGAATGAAGGAAAGGAGGCAAGCAGGTAGGAAGAAAGAAGAGGAGGAAGAGCTTTTTAAATTTGTTTTTTATTTAGTTGTTTACATTGGTTGTTCTCGCTGGCCCCATGGAGGTCTTGAACTCAGGACCGTGGGATGTATGTGGAACTGCTCAGGTACACTGGACCGCTCAGCTAGGCCACCAGGGCTCACCCCCCTCTTACCTTTACCTTTTGCTCCCCATCCGCTCCCGCCTCTGGTAACCTCAGTTCTGTTGTCAGCGCCCCAGGGTTAGTTTTTGTTTTGTTTTGTCTGTTTGCCTTTTTTCCTTTTTAGTCCACATATGAGTGAGATCACCTATTAATTTCTTTCTCCTCTGACTTATTTCAGTTTCATATAGCTTAATCCCCTTTGAGTTCCATCCAAGATGTTGCAAATGGCAAGATTTCTTTCTTTTTTAATAGCTGTGTACTGTTCCGTTGTGTGTATACACCTCATCTTTTCCACTCCTCTGTTGATGGACACTTGGCTCTTTCCACTTCTTGACCGTTGTGAATAATGCTGCAGTGAACATAAGGGTGCATATCTTTTTGAATTTATGTTTTCATATTCTTCGGATAGATACCTGGAAGTAGAATTGCTGGTTCGTAAAATAGTTTTGTTTTTAACTTTTTGAAGAGCCTGAAAGGAAGAAATTTTTGGTCAGTTTTATTTCACTGCCTCTTTATGGTTAAAGATTTAGAAAGTTAAAATTAAATAAATAAAATAATCTGCGTATAGACTTGGTTTATGCATATTGTCTTTTAATTAGCACAAATAAGTTTGCTTTCAGTTCTTTGCATTTGTATATAACCCATTTGTGCTTCTGCACTCTGAAGATAACATGCAGAAAGTAAGTTACAGAAATGCTTGTATTCTGTTCATCTCTGTAGTAACTCAGAAACTAGTATAGAGACTGATTTGGTTTGTGCACTTGAAATGATTTCTCTTTGCCCAATAAATTTATATGTGAATGGGCAAAGGATTTAAAAATTCTGTGAAGCATTTTTGTATCCACTCTTCATGTTTTAATTTAATGAAGGGGAATTGGAGCATATAGAAATATTTTTATACGTGAGGGTGTTTTTACCTCCCCTCTGCCATTTTTGTTTCTTGAAAAACACCAAATCTGCAGAAGGTTAGAATAGTACCATTACACCCATTTACCTAGATTTAACAAATACATCGTTTTTGCCACATTCTCTCTCCTTTTTTAAGCCATGTCATTCGAGTTACTTGCAGCCATTGTGACATTACTCCCAAATCCTTCTGTTGTTTTTCTGAAGAAAAAGGATTCTCTCCTATTGAACTATAATAGTTATTAAATCTCTTAGGAAACGACATAAAACCCGTAGGTAGTCCATACTTAAATCTTACTCACATGCTTTTTGTTTGCTTTCTGATCTGGAAGTCTGCCAGAGATCATGCATTGTGTGCATTTGTCTTGTGTCATGACATTTTGAATATTGATTAGTGTGATCTGCTAGTCAGTCACGGAATTTCAGAAATGGAATTTAAAGCGCCAGCCTCTTTCCCGCTCCCCTGCTCCCCACCTCGAACTGGGGATTGGCCTTCATTCTAAAGGGCAGTCTGGCGGGTGTGGGCCTGCTTGTGCACATCTTCCTGAAGCCGGGAGCTTTGTCCTTGCGGAGTTGTTATCCATGTTAGAGTCAAAGCCATTCTGGTTGCCCAGGTGCTTAATGAGCAAAATGTGACAATGTTAATGAGGAAAGACTTTCACAGTTGACTCTAAAAGTCACCTGAAACATGAATTAGGAGTTCTAGTCGGCTATTTCTTGAGGACCACTGATTATCAGACCTTGTCTTTATATAGTTCATGGGGCTTTACTTTTTTTTTCCTAACTATTGAGGGCCTCCCTAACCCCTAGCCTCCTTAACTATTCCACAGGGTCCTGTCCTTTTAGTCCCTTGCTTTACACTGCTACCTGAACAGACTTATTATTTCTTGTTTCAAGTCTTGATTCTAAAGTCTCAGTTTCCATCCCCATCCTCTCTGTTCTCCAAACCCTTTTCCAACCACGCTCACTTAGCAGCTTCGCTGGGGCACCCACGCACAAAATGAACCCACTCCGTTCTTGGCAGTATGAGCACTGCTTTGAATGTTGGGCGTGGGGTAAAAATAAGATGGTATTGGACCAGGGGACGGAGTCATAAGGCTTGCATCCTTTATAGGCCCCCTCCCTGACTCTCTCCCCCGTCCCCAGTCCTCCACCTGCTACAGGGAAAGAGGTGAACTATAGGCAAGGACTCGCTAGCACCATTTTTAGATGAACATTGAGTCTTGGAAGTTAGATTTCATGGAATGAAGTTTTTAAAACCAGTGCTTCTTGGTATTTTTTTCCATTATCGCTCCCCTAAGGAGCCTTTCTAGACTTTTTTTTTTTTTTTTTTTTTTTTGTAGCATCATTACCTTCTTATCCATGAACCTTTAATACCACAAATATACAGTGGTTCTCTTTATATACTGTGTGCATGTCTGTTTAACACACAAACACTATGATATTTTAACCCCCAAGAACCAATTTTTGTCCCCTTAGGACAATATTGCCCCATTGAGAATACATATTTTATTTGAAGCCTGAGGCAGTCTAATGCCAGGAAGCAAAAGTAGGCCAGAGAATGTTTGCTCTCTCTCCTGCCTACAGTCTTTCATAATCTTGTTGTGACCATAACTCGCAGTAATAAAAGCACTATGTTGTGCACACACATGTAATTCAAAGGTTTTAATACTCAGTATTCATAGTAATTGCAATGTACTTTATTTTTATTCTGTATTATTTAAAAAATAGTTTTTTCGAGATAATTTGCATGCCATTAAATTAACCTATTTTTATTCAACTTAGTTTTTATTTTAAAAAGAAATGCTGGGGGCGCACCCTCATGGCCTAGGGGACTAGTATACCCTGGGAGCAGTCCTTAATACCTACTAAAGATCCCAGGTGCAAGATCCTGGGCTGGAGTCGCGATGGGGGTGGGAACAGCCAGTGTGAGCAGCTAAATAAAATTATTTAAAAAAAAAAGAAATGCTGGTCGTGACCCACTGGCTCGCAAAGAAATGACAACCACCAAGAAGAGCTGGCTTCACTACCATTACCAGAGAGGAGAGAGAAGAAAGGTGGGACAGAGGCCCAGCCCCGAACCTCTGTGCTCCCTGCAGTGACTGGATTTGTTGTAGTGTGGGGACCTGTTCCTGTACCTTTTCAGGAGAGCGCTGCAGTGAGCTCTTTAAGAGCCCAGAGGTAAAACTGCTCTTGTGACAACCCAAGGGTTTACCTCCCGGGAAGGTGAAACTTCATGGCAGTTTTATTCTGTGATTTGTGGTGACTTGCCCCTGTCTCCCCAAAATAAAAGAATGAGCAAGAGTAGGGGGCGTGAAGGGAGGGAAGACTGATTGAACATTAGGTAGTAGAGTCTGGAGTTGTTGAAATCCTTGTTATTTAACTGGATTTATACATAAGAATAATTGAGAGAGTGACTATAGGTATATGTGTGATTAATTTGCCATCATCAGTCTAGAGCACTGAGGGAGGAAATGAAATGGGAAAGCACTAAGTTTTAATTAGGTGAGTGAAAGAATGAGGTGTAGCTTTACTTAGTTGTGGTGAATCGTGGTGCATACAGCTAGGGGGCCAGATGTGTGAACCTGGGATCCAGCGTGGAAAGATCCAGAAATAATATTTTGCCCCTGCTTTGATTTTTTTTTTTTTTTTTTTTTTTTTTTTTGATTTGGTCCCAGTGCCAGGAAGGACAGGATTAGTGCTGAGACATCCCATTCTAGAGCAACAGAGCAATTAAGAGCACACATTTATTGAATGCTTTCTGTATGCTAGTCACTAAGCCTTTTATACTTAATCTCTCATTTAATCCTTTAAGAGCTGTGTGAAGTTGTAGCTTCTCTTGCGACAACATTTTACCAGTGAGGAAATGGAGTCACAGGGAGATAAAGAAACTTGCTTGGGGACCTGTTCTTGCATGTCATACAGATACAGGGCATTAGGGGCCTTGCCTTGGAGTGAGTGCACCTGCTGCTTCTAGGGTAATGTCTGCAGCGCAGACCCTCTTCAGAGCCTTGCCCCCTTGGCCGGCCCTGTGATGTTCACTTAAGTCGTTCAGTCTCTAGTTGCCACGTTCAAGTTCACTCTTAGATAAACTTTAGAGTTGAAACCCGAACCAACTGGAGTGTCCCCAGGCTTGGCTCTGGGGCGTGGGGCGGTGTTCAGGCCAGGGAGGAAGACGTGGTATTTGTCACCCCCATTGGGGAAACCTGCACCCCTGTCTGGCAATTTGAAATTAGTTTCTTGTTTGCCTGTTTGCTCAAACTAACTTCTGGCAAACTGAGATCGAAACCCAATCAGAATTTTAAACTGGCGGGATGTTTGGAGGACATCCCTAAACCCAGGACGATCCCAGTTAAACCCGGATGTATGGCAACCCTACTCTTAGAGGCTGGTGACCACAATACTAAAAATAACATTGTCCTAGAGAATATTTATAGTTTTTTCACTCCCTTCTCTTGAGTACAGATTGTGCCTTATCTGAGAAATACCACTTATTTTAGGACTCTCGAGTTGGACATCTAAATGATGGTAGGACTGGTCCAGTCACATATCAAGTCAGTTCAACAGACATTTGCATTCTTCCAAGGTGCCTTACCATGCATGCGCTTGGTACAAGATGACAAATGTAATCACAGTCTAGTGTGGAAAATAGAGAGGACCAATATTTATTTATTCATTTACTTATTTATGAAAGAAAGGTATAGGCAGAAATGAAGTTGAGCTGAGATAGGTAAGCAGGAAGAGAGGAGGAAGAAGCACTTTAGTTATTCATCTTTGGTTGCTCTGCTGGTCTTGGGACTCGAACCTGGGACCTTGGGATGTGTATGAACTGCACCCAACATCTATTCCACCAGACTTCACCAGGACCAATATTTACATTGCATTGAAACAAAGTAAATAGAACAGTAAAAGGAACTTACAGGGTGAGAGACGTTAGGAAGAACTTCTCTGAAGAGTTAACCTGAGTTGGGATTTGAAGGACGAATAGGAGTTTTCCAGGTAGGTAGACCGTTGCAGATTGAGTGAAAAAAATTGCTGGAGAGATAGAGGTTTCATTCTGATATTATTGCCAGTGTGTCTAGATTATTTATTTATTTACTTACTTACTATTTCAAGGAAAGCACAGGCAGGAATGAAGGTGAGTAGGCTGGCAGACAGGAAGAGAGAGAAGGAAGAAGGGCTTTCCTCAGGCCCCAGGTTTTGAACCAGGGACCTTGGGATGTATGTGAGCTATGCCCAGTGAACTAAACCACTGGGCCATCAAGGCACCATGTCTACATTCTTAATGTACTAGGAGAACATTCAACTGTAATTTCCCTTTTTCTCCCTGGCGCCACGAGATGCTGCTACGTTGGGATCCTGTGGCACCTGAGTTGGATGATGTGGGTTAGCTGCAGGAAGGAAAAGTGCTGCCATGAAGCGCCTGCAGGCAGGCTGCAGCAGCGAGGCTCCTGCTTGTGTTGAGGGGTCGTGGTGCTCCCGGCAGCCTAAACTCCAACCCGAGGCTGCAGTTGCTTGCTCCAGTTTTCTTTCTCTTACAGGGAGCTGGTTGTTAGCTGTCATTTAGAAGGTGTTTAGCCACACGGTGGGAGGGCAGGTGAGGTTCATATATAGGAGTTGGGTTTTTGAAGTGTTGAATGCATTTAGTAAAGTGTACACATCTCAAGTCTACTCCTCCATGAAATTCTAGATGTGTTTATACCTGTGCAAGCATCAGCTTCAGGTCAAGAAGAGAACGTTCCCACTGCCCCCAGAAGGTACTCTCAGGCCCTTTCTCTGATTACTGCCTTGCCATCTACAGGACTCACCCTTCCCCACCCAGCACATTTTTTATTTTTGTCACCAGACATTTACTTTTGCCTTGAACTTTATTGAAATGGAATCATAGAGAATGTATTATTATTTTTTTAATCTGTCTTCTTTTCAGCATTATAATTGTGAGATTCATCCAAATTGTTGGGGAGCCCTTGTTACCAGTCACAGTGGTAAGAAGAGTAATCATATAATTTATGCCTTTGAGAGCTGAGTATGAGTTCATTGGTGGCATTCATTCATTTAGCATGCATTTATGAGTATCAGATGCCAGGTGCTTTGCAAGGGCCTACGAGTCAAAGATGAGTAAGTTCCTGTCCTCAAGGAGCCTTCACTTCAGTGAAGGAATCAGGTATACTCGTAATAACAGCATGAGGAGTTGATCAACTTTTAGGAGTAGAGTGACTTTTGAAAGACTGTAGAGAAATTTTTTGTGATTATTAACAGATTATTAGAAGTTTCCTTGGTGGTGAAAAGGTGGTAACTTCTGCACAGGAATGGAGGGATGGAGGTGTCTTCAGAGGCCTGCCGGTAGTGCACCTGGCTTCTAGATTGACTAGGAGGTGTAAGAACCCCAAGTATGCCATACTGGGAAGAAACTTTGAGGAAAGTATTTATAAGTTTAACTTCTATTTTAGGCTGGAGCCATGGAAGATGACCACGCTAGCAAATGGTCGTAAATGTCTCATTGTGGAGAAGGCCATGGAGGAAAGTGAATTTTGGTGTTTGCTATAGCCAAGAAGTAAAAAAAAAAAAATGCTTCTAGCAGTTCTTTACTGTTGATGCTGTGGAAGACTTACTATTTTGTTTAAAGAAAAGGTGCAGGTACAAATGAAGGCAAATAGGCAGGTAGGCAGGCAGGCTGACAGGCAGCAGGCAGGAGGGCAGGCAGCAGCCGGGCAGGCAGGCAGGCAGGCAGGCAGGCAGCCGGGCATCTTTTAGTTGCTCCCGCAGCCCAGCCCCAGTTCTCAGACCTCTAGATGTACTTGGACATTGGACTATATCCGATGGCCACACCCACTAGGCCACCGGAGCCTGCCACTGCGGAAGACTTGTATGAGGTTAGATAAAACTAATAAGCAGTGCTTATTGTGAATGTGATTTTTCCCCAGTAATTGAGATGGTTTGAGATGTCCCAGTAAGCCGTGGCATTTTTTTCCTAAGGATGGTTACATGCACCGTCTCTCTTCAGTCATAGGATTTTGTAGCAAATCTGTCCCTCTTTGTCTTCATTTGTTAGGGTTACCATAACAAATACCATGGACTGAGAACTTCAGGTGAGTTGTTTTCTCACAGTGCTGGAGACTAGAAGCCCAGGATCAAAGTGGCAGGTTTGGTTGACTCGCAGCTCTCCTCACATGTTCTCACGTGATCTTTTCTCTGTTGTCTGTGACCTTATCTCTTCTTGAAAGGACAGTAGCCATCGTGGATTAGGGCCCACCCCAGTGACCCCATTTGAATACAGTTACCTCTTTCAAGGCCTCATCTCTAAATATAGTCACCGTATGAGGCACTGGGGGCCTAGGGGCTCAACATGTGAATTTATTTTTGGAGGAAGGCACAGTTCAGTTTATTACACTTGAGTTTCAAGACCTTCCCTGGCAGAGTTGGTGTGTGAGGGTTGGACCAGACCAGCACTGAGACAGGAAAGCAGCCATTTAGTGTGACCAGTGTGGGTGATGGACTTGCTCTGAAGTTCATGGTGGCTCCTCGCACACAAACCCGTGAGCCACGAGTCAGGTTGCACCACGACAGACTGAAAACGGGCTGAGAAAGAACAGACCCTTAATCGTAGAGGCCGGGTGGGCATGGCAGGAAAGTAATTTCATAACTTTCATAATTCTTCATAATCTATTTCAGTGCTCAACTAATGATATCTCATTCTTTTGCCATTTAACCCCCTTTTTAAAAAATTTTGAGCTACTGTTCAAACAGCCTTGACATTCTCCTTATCAACCTTCTTCCTCCGTTGGGGCCAGGAAATGTTTTCTATAGAGGATTTGAGTTTGAATTTTCTTTTGTGATGACCACTGGGTAGAAGGTGAGTATTTTTCTTTTCAGGAAGTCTCTTTTAAAGAAATGCTTTTAGATATTTATTCATCTTGTTTCATTGGAGACAGAGAAATCTTGTTAAGATGAATTTTGGAGGAATTGCTTTGACATTAATCTGCTTGGAATTCTATGGTAACAGATGAGGTGTTGCAGGTAGCTGGGAACTGGAAATCTTTGGTGTTCAGCGTAATTATAATGGTGTGTGTCTTAGAGTTACTATTATAAGACTCTTTCCCAGAATTAGAACTTTAAAGCTTCTAGGCTGTTGAGAACTCATGCAGAGTTGAAGGAGATGTGTTAGTTCACACCCACCCATATCAGACCCAGTCTAATGTGAAGCAGGGCATCTGGGAAGTCCCATTGTGCACAAGTGTTTTCATGTCATATTCTTGTTAGTACAGCAATGCTCTTCCCTTGCCTTTTTGTTCCTTCTCTTAGTTGTGCATGGTTGGCGTTGCATTAGATTTTTCTAGGATGGTCTGGGTCAAAAGTCAATTTTTTTTTTTTTTTAAGGAAAAGGTAATAGGCAGGAAGAACGAGGTGAAATAAACCCTTTATTCTGTCTAGTTGTTCATCTTGGTTGCTTCACCTGGCACCAGGTCTCTAACCCAGGTCCTTGGGGGGGCATATGGACTATGTCTAATGGCCTTACTTGCTAGGCCACCAGGGTGTGCCCAGAAGTAAGCATTTTTAAGTGTTTGAACAGCAGAAAACTGCATCGTGGCTCTAATTTCTGTTTATAATAACACTCATAGTGTCTTTGACTTGCTTGACTATTTACTGGGGTGAGCTTCCATTACAGAGATTACTAAGTTATTGTTAATTCTTATAATAAGGAGTAAGTTCATTGTTTAAAATGGATCACAGTTCTAAAACATACCCATCATTTTACTTTTTTGTTTCTTTAAGGGGAAGGTACAGCAAAGAATGAAGGCCAGGAGGCAGAGAACAAGAGAGGCAGAAGCAGCACGCTGTTTATTTTCCTTTAGTTGGTCACATTGGTGGCTCCTCCTGGCCGGCCCTGGGTCTTGCACCTGGGACCGCAGGTGTGTGTGGAGCTGCTCCAGGGTATGCTAGAGCACTAGGCCACCAGCGTGCCACATTTTTCTTTTTAAAGAAACAAAACTCTTTCTCAAGACAAACTGTTTAGAACAGTAAACATGGCACGTCCTGATGGCTTAGTGGTTAAAGTCTGCAGCCGTCACAGTCCATGGGGAGCCCAAGGACACAGGTTCGCAGCCCAGGACCAGGCGAACATCCAACACGAGCAGCTAAATAAATGAATGCTTGCTTCCTCCTCCTCTCTTCCTGCCTGTCTGCCTACTCGCCTTCATTCCTCCCTGCTTCCTTCCTCTAAATAAATGAATAAAATAATCTGAAAAAGCAAACAGACAATAAACTGTATTCCTGTACTTCCACCACATTATTTTAACTTGCTAAATTTTTCTGTATTATCTTCATTCTGTTTCTACCATTTTGTTCTCTGCTTTAAGATTTTGTTTCTACTCTTTTTGTGTGTAGAGGGGGAGGGTTCATGACTTTTTTTCTTATTTACAAACTAAACAGACAATACTTTTTAAAAGAGTATTTTTTGACCGTAAAGGTGCTAACAGTACTGAGAAATTTTGGCTGTAGAGCACTTAATGATTTAGACGTTTTGAAACTTTAGACATCTTAGGAGAATGATCTGCATGTTTTATTGTGGAGAATTTTGAACACTTGCTGACATATTAAAGTCACGTCTCTTGAGAGTTTTTAAATTAAAACCAAAAGTAGCATTGGTTTATAACATAAAGGTTCCAGGTCTTTAGGCTCTTTTTTTTCTTTTTCTTTTTTTAAAGAGAGGTAGGAAGTGGGAGGAGGAAGAAGAATTTCAAGGAAGGAAGGGGGAGAAAATGAAGAAGTATCTTTATTTTGGTTTTCCCTCCAACCGTGGGACACAAACCCAGGTCCTTGGGCTTTTACAAGGTCTGCACGCCAGCATCTCAGTCACCTGAGCCACATGTGTTTCATACGTGTTTGTATTTACTCTGTAGGGTTCTCTGAGCTTGTGTCTGGTTTGATGACTGTTTTTTGAGAGCTGTCAGCCAAATTTTTTTGTTCAAGTGTCGTTTCTGCCTGGTTTCCTGCTTCTCCTTTCTGAGACTCCATTTACATGATATGATCATATTTGGTCGTATCCCATAACTTTGTGTAGTGCCATCTTCCCCCAACACCAGCGCACTCATTTTCCCTTTCTTGTTAAGTTCGGGTGATTTCTTGTGATCTGTCTTCAAGTTCATTGATTGCTTCTTTGATTATGTTGAGTAGTTCGGTGAGCCTATCAATGGAATTTTTCTTCTCTGATACCTTAAAAGATAAAAGGTAGTGTTTTTATTCGACTCTTTTTTACATATTACATCTTTCTGTTGAAATTTATCATCTGTTCATGCATATGAAATGCTAAATTCTTTTTATATGCTAGTCATTGCTATTTTAAATTCTCTATCTGATATTTACAACATCTGGGAAATTTCTCAGTCTGGTTCTCTCAGTCAGGTCTTCTCCTTGCCTTTCCACCTCTCCTTTTTTGGGTATATTTGGTAAGTTTTGATTGACTGCTGGAAAGACTGAGGTGGGCATTAAATATTGATGTTGAGGCTACTCTTGGATTAGGTGTAGTTTTTCGGAGGAGGGGCAGTCATCACATTTGTACATAGAGAAACGTTTAGGACCTGTGACAGGCTTAGAGACATACTTTTACTATTTTCAGTTATTATAAAATTTCGTAGATCTATATCTTGAATTTTTTATAGCATCCCTAGCCAGGCACCTTAGGAGGGACTTCCCCCTATAGTTGCTTTCTCCTTTACTTCTGCTCCCACTGTATCTGTAGGTCCTTAGTTCTGTTGTCTCTCACATCAAATGACATTTTTCAGCTGATTTGTCTTTTTTTCTGTAACTTCTTACATACAATGTTGGCACACCTTGGGTAGTGGTTTGGTCAATCGCTTTCGGCAGATGGTGCAGTCCACATGCATCCCAAGGACCTGGATTCACATCCAGAACCAGTGACCAACCAAGATGAACAAGTACGTAAAATAAAGTGCTTCTTCCTCCTCTCTTCGCCTGCCTGCCTCTGCTCACCTTCATTCCTGCTTGTATTTTTCCTTTTAAAAAAAAGTAGGTGCAATGTCTTTCTCCTATTTCTATTTCTAGGGTCTTTTAACTACATTTTAGACATGCCCCTTTTTGGTTAGTATTATAGATGATTTTCTGTCTTTGGCTAGAAATTCACACTGTTCCTCCCCTGGCAGATTGTCTGTGTTTTTCCACCATGAGCTGTGATGCACCTAAAAAATGCGCAGGCGTGAGAAATAAGGACTGGCCATGGATGAATTTATGAATAGGCAATAATACATGAAAGGCACATGCTCGCTGCTCATTTTGTATGTACATTGTCTCCGGGGAATAGCTGTCCTCTGCTTCTCCGTCGTCCTGTGGTAATGGGCACAGTTGTCAACACCCAGCAGATGCTCAGCGAACATTTCTCCATAAGATTTAAAGCTAACACTGTGTTTTGGAATAAGTTACAGAGAGCTTTCCTTTTCCTGTTTATCCTTTAAAAACTTTGAGTAGTGACTATTTCCATATTATTTCATTATTGCTAGCTCTGCCTTCTGTGGCACATTACTTAGCATCCCTGTTCTTTGATTTCTTCGTCTGGACACTGAGACTAATGACAGTATGTATCTCATGAGATTGCTACAATGATTTAGGAAAATATGCAGTAGTTGTTAGTGACTGCATTTCAGTTTCTTAAATTATTATTAGCAGTGTGTTAGTAAGGCAAATCCAATTTTAAGTTCTTAGAAGCTAAGTTCTTTCACTAGGAAGACATTTGATATCCCAAAACCATCAATCTCAGTGTACTTCTATACACTACTACTATATATAACTACTTCTGTGTTAATTAAAGAAATCAACTTTGCTCAGAATATTAACAGCATAATGGGTACAGAGCTAATTAATTTCTACCTTGCTAGCTTACCACTGACAATAATGTGCCCTGTTCCCTGAGGAATAAGATCAATACAGAAATAGATTTCCCAGATGACCTTACCCTCAGACCCAAGGTATTTTATCGTTCAGCTCATTTTCAGTTATTAAAACTATATTCATCCTTACCTTTAAGCATCATTTGTTTGTTTTTATAGTGTCTTTCTTTTTTTATCACCATTATTGACAAGGTTATGTTCAAGAGACATATAATGACTTGAGGGAATTAGAAAAAACTTGTGAGAGTTATTAAAAATATTTAGCAATTATTTGAAAATACTGTTTTTTTTTAAAGAAAGGTTTAGTTAGGAATGAAAATGAGTAGGCAGGCAGGCAGGAAGACAGGAGGAAGAAGCTCTTTATTTTATTTTGGTTGTTCATCTTGCCTGGGTCCTTGAGATGTGTGTAAACTATGCTCCTGGCTGAACAAATCACTGCTCCACCAGGGAGCACCAACCAAATACTGTTAATATTTGTAATTGTTAATATTTTGGATTCACTGTTTTTCTTATCTACCAAAAAGAGGTACAAAACACAGTTACAGAAAAGAGAATTATTCCTTGCATGACCTTGGGGTCTGTATTACTGAATCTCTTTATTAGATTAGTGGTCATGACATTTGAACAGTACCCTCTTCTATAAATGCAGTACACTAGTATGTGGGACTAGGTGTAATTACATACTTTTCAAGTTTTGGAATGAAATAGGTAATTGTATTTGACCTGCAAACCTGGTATATTCAGTTAATGTTTTAACTACTCTGATGTCAAGTATGAGGTGGTAATAGCATAACATGAATTATATTAGAAACAACAGGAATGGAGAAAAGAGAAGTTTGAATAAACTCAGAAAACCAAAATGAACACCTAATAAAATAAAGTGCTTCTGCCTCATCTCTCTTCCTGCCTACCTTACTCACCTTCATTTCCACCTGTACCTTTCTTTCCTTTAAAAAAACAAAATAAAACAAAAAACAGTTTTTGAACAAAGCAGTAAACTGAGATGTCTGCAAAATTCATTTATCAAAGTACTTTTTCTGTGATTGTGTCTAATAAAAGAAGTATTGTATAGAAAAGAATGCTTAAAAGTTATGTTTAAATTAAATGCCTGTATGTTTTTGCATGAATTGTCTTCAAAGCAGATTTTGAGCAGATTTTTTAATTTAGATTCCTGTTTCTTGATTAGTATTCATTTGTAAAATATTTTATCTACACTGGGGCTTGCTTCTTTCATCAAAGATAATAAAGTTCTAAGGTTACTTCTGTTGGGGATTATGGATCATGAATCCGTATGAGTCCCATGAATCCAAATAGGCCATTTCTTTGCACTGCTGTGATCACATTTCCTGTAATCCTGTGTAATTGGTTATTATATAAGTATGGTGCACCCATGTGGGTCAGATGGCTAAGGCCGTGAGGCGTCGGTCATGTAAAGCCCGGGGAACTGGGTTTGAGACCTGCAGCTGGACCAAAAAAAGTATCAGTAGTATTAATTGACCTTACATGGTCCATCTGTGTCAGACAGTGTACTTTGCATGTATTAATTACTTATTAAACAAAGCTATCATTTTGTTTTGTATATGAAGAAACTGAGTCAGACAGATTAAATAGTTTACCCTGGTCACACAACTAATAAAATGACAAAGGCTAGTTTGTAACCAAACAAGTAGTTTGGTTACAGGATCTATGCTCTTAGGAGAGAGTGGATTATGTAGTATCTGTTACTAGAAAAATACCTTAAGTGTATTCCTGCTAGCACTGAAGATTACTCCATTTATATTTATATATAATTGATCTAAATATTGATTTTACATGTGTATACATTTATATACTGGATGTTACTGTACACAGGTATTTTGTTTGCCTGCGTGGTAGACACACAGTGTGTCCACTTTGGATGAGCAGATATGTAGGGTTTTCCATTTAGGATTATTCTTCTCACTCTTATTTTTGAATCTCTTGACTTGATCATCATTGGAGACAGAAACAACCCTCTGACTTTGGCCTTGTCATTTGGGGAAGAGGGATATATGAGATCAGGACAGATTGCGAGGGAAACCTCGTCGACCACTTGAGGTCAGATTCACGCAGGACGTTGCTCTAGCTTTTGGGCTCTTTTTTTATCTGACGGTCATGACACATGCTCTCTGTTTAACACCCATCCTAATCCTAGCTACACAATTTTAGGTTGTTTTTGGAGCGGAATGCCATATAACTGGTATCCAATGCCTTATGAACAAAGTTTTCAAATTCTCCAAATCATAATAAATAGCAGTTTTAAGTCTCGGATTATAGAACCAAATCAAGAGGCAGGATAGACTGTCTTGTTCCAAGTTATCTCTGCTGTCTTTTTCTAAGTTTTTTGTAATGGAGGTAATGTGCCTCATATTTTCACACACTTAAATTATTTTCTTCCTATTTGATATCTTTCATTCTGTTTTTATTTTAGCAAGTGAATTTAATATTTATATCAAATGTCAGTTTTGATGGAAGCAATGAATAATTTGAGCAGTTTGGTTCTTCACAAAATAGTTCTCTACTGTTCTCTTATATGTTAATTGGGCTTGTTTTGTATTGGCCTGATAAGTTGAATCTGTGTGAATAAAAAAATGGCTAGATCCTCAGTCATAGCATTGTGCTATCAGTCTGATTATTTGAACAGCTGATATGATTGATGGAGGTGAAAATTATACAGAGTTTATAAGGAAGCTTCCTCAGGTTAGGAGCCGAATGAGATGGATATATCTAGTGTCTCATAATCAATGTTTGAAGCTGCAAGTAGGTTTGTGCCAGTGGTAAAACCTAACAGGAAATGCCTGCTTGCCTATTCATCTTCATTCCTGCCTGCACCTTTCCTTTAAACAGAAACTCACAAAAACCAAAAAGGAAATGTCTCAAGGTTTTGGTTATGATCGAGGATGGATTTAAAGACATTCACTTTATTTATTTATAGATTCATGTGTTAACACTGTGTATAATTTTGGTAATCATTGCATGGTTAATTTTCCCCAAATTTAGAGAATTTCTTAAAGTATCTGACATGTTTTTAGCAAAAATTGTCATGCCCTCTAACAGAAACAGATTTTCTGAATCCTCTTTCTAACTTGTGTGCAGTCTTTCCTTTTTAACAAGTTATTCTTGAAGGAAAAATGAATTTATTTTCCTTCTATATTAAAGAAAAAAGCTTTCTTATTCACCTAGAGAATGTAGAACTCAATAGAATAGGGAAACATATTCATGTTTTTTGCAGTATTCATTTCCCATCTTTTAAAATACCATCTTGGTATAAATGTAGTTATTATATATTAATAGAATTACAGAATTAAAAAAAAAAGAAAGGTAAGGTACAGACAGGAATGAAGGTGAGTAGGCAGACAGGAAGAGGGAGGAGGAAGAAACGTTTTATTTATTTCAGTTAGTTGTTCATCTTGGTTATTTCCCTGGGCGCTGGGTCTTGAACCAGGGACCTTGGGATGTGTATGGACTACGCCTAGTGGACTAAATTGCTAGGCCACCAAGGTGGACCAGAATTATAGAATTTTAGGGCATTAAAATCTTAGGTTAAATACCCTCATTTTATAGTTGAAAAAATATAGTTGGTTCTTTAGTTTCATTTGGGGACAGTCCTGCGTATCTTCTCTTGGTTGCAGAGCGACCTGTTACTCAGAGATAACTAAACAAAAAAAGGAGAGGGAGAAATGGCTGAATTCGGTGTAATAGAAACTCAATTTGAATATTATGTTGGATATGTACTAACACAGTTAGTTCTCCCTAGAGTTTTGTTAATGAATGCCCCTGTATGGGTTTTTAGCTGATTAATTCATTTCCAGAATGGCGCAAAACTACATAATAGATAGATTGCCCTCTTAGGTCTGGCCTATGTCAGTGAGCCTTTGCCTTGGTGCCAGTTCTTTGAGTAGGTGTTTGCAGCCACAGTAGTGGATTGATTTCACTTTACATATGAAGAAAAAGCTTGAGGTTTCGTTCCAGAGTTTTGTACATATTTTTTTACTGACCATCTTACAAGCGTTTTTCTTGGTACTAAGTTTGCAAGTTATTTCTTAAGGTTTTCCAAGAGGAGCAGTCACATCACAGATAAATAATAGTTTTGTACTTTATTTGCAGTTTCAGTCTTGAGACCATCCAGAGCAAATCTGATCAATATACAGTGTCGTTATCTTTTCTCAGCTTCTTGCAGAAGCGCTTTTAAAAAACATTTCACCTCAACATTTGACTTTCGGTTTTAGACGAATATTTATTTAACCAGTGAAGTATGTTTAGTTCAGTCTTTACTTTGCAAATTAAAGCAGATGCAGATATATAGAAAGTTCAGGAGAAAGCAAAAAATACATTGGATGTTAATTAATATTAAGTACCTGGGTATACTTACCCTAGAGAAGAAAAACCTGTGATTTCATTACCCTCTAATATAGGTAGGACCTATGGTGGCAAATTAAATATCATTTTTGAAATGAGATGAGAAA
This sequence comes from Solenodon paradoxus, assembly GCA_004363575.1. Classification (NCBI taxonomy): domain Eukaryota; kingdom Metazoa; phylum Chordata; class Mammalia; order Eulipotyphla; family Solenodontidae; genus Solenodon; species Solenodon paradoxus. Next base: position 155,684 of record RJWH01002467.1, on the reverse strand, counting down.
ATAGTCTAATGCCCTGGGCATGCGACTGGGCAGAGCACTGCCAGATGTCCCAGCATCCTCTTGCTGGTAACCATGAGCAGGGCAGGACCAGCAAAAGCCCTGCACTGGAACTTGACAGGCAAATTCCCTTCCTTCGGTGATGTCCCTCCAGCGCCCTCTGCTGACCACGTTTAGCATCACGCGCTCTCTAAAGGAGAAATGCTCAGAGTCTAGGGCATTATCTAGAGCAGGTACTGAAGGGTGAATCTGGAGTTGAGAAGCGATAACCTGCACAGAAGCCTGACACGTGCATACTGTGTAATTCCTCATTATAAGATATAGAAACAAACAAACAGCTCTGTTGTTATAATCAGGCTAATGGTTACTCTTGGAGAAAGGTAGTAGTGACCAGGAAGGAGCATGCGCTTTTGTAGTGGCTCTTTGTGGATGTGGATGCTGGTTCATGCATGTGTTCAGTTTGTGGAGAGCTGTAATTTTTTAGATGGCATATTATGTGCCTGGAAAAGTTAAATGTGGTACAGCTTGATTCCAGAAGTAAATGCTTAAAAGCAGGATTCAATCTAGGATAGGGAAAATATAAAATAATCTTGGTTATCACAACCTTTTTTATTTTTTAAAACCTGTGTGAGGATTGTCTGATTTGATGTCAAAATAACAGGTGTCTCATTCAGTCAGCAAAAATATTGTCAGACTCTTTTCATTTGGCATCAAATTGTTAATACTAATACTGAAATCTGCAAACTAACTTTTACTTTATTTACTGCCGTTCTTCTTACTGAGTTTTTGAATAGCAGCTTCCTTTTTTTTTAATGATCTTTCAGACACCTCTTTGTAATCTAAATAAGAATACCACTGTTCTTCTCTGTAAGCAGTATCTTTGTTTTTATATTTTTCATGATCTATCCTCCTTCTTGGAGCAACTGATAAATCACCAGATGCCTTTTATTCCTGGCGAGGAGATTTGAAGATTTGAGAGCCTACGCTGGTAACTCCCATGTTAATGATAATAGGAACCATAGGTGATAGGTTCAGGAATTGGTGGTGAGTATAGAAACCCTATAGTAGCAAGTCTATGGTTTTTTAACAGCTGCAAGCAGAAGATAACTCAGTATTGCGGTTTGTGTGTGAGTAGGTCACTCTAGGTCCTGAATCTAAGGACTCTACCAAGTTGGGGGGTTGAACCTGTACCTAGAAGATGGATATGGAATCTAGACAAGAGTTACATTCTCAGAAAGCAAACATTGCTGAGAAACTTTGACATTACACTGGGGATAGAATTTTGGGTGAAATTTAAAACGAAATCAGCTCCTTAAAGCTCAATCCTCATTAAACTAAAATGAATAACAGTAATGGACTTGAAATTACCTACTTTTGCGTACAGAGCTTGATATCTCTCTCCACATAGATAGGATATGAAGTTGTTTTTGTGCTTTGAATGGCTGCTGGTATTCTTGTAGAAAGGCTTTCATTAGGACAAGAGTTACCAGAAGTAACACTAGAGGCTGAGACCTTGCAAAAATTGTTTCTCTCTCTCTTTTTTTTTTTTTTTAAGGAAAGGTGCAGGCAGAAAGAGAGCAAATGAAGAAGCACTTTGTTTTCATTTAGTTGTACACTGATTATTTCCTGGGCGTGGGACTCAAACCCAGGGGCATGTGGCCTGCACTCCTTCAGAGGTGATAGGCATAACTGCTACTCCACCAGGGTGTGCCTCTATAATTTTTTGGCTCTTAAGTCATTTGAGAGTAGAAGGAAGAAAATGATGAGTGGTGACTGTTCTCACCTGACCAGTATAAGTACTTACTGTATTGTCAGCCCTGTCCTTAGACACTGGGATCCAGTGGTGAATCTGATGCAGTCCCTTGGCCCTCCGGAGGTTTGTTATCTTGTGTTCCTGTTTGAGGACTGTCTCTGTTATACTTGTGACATTCAGTTTGTTTTGTCTTTGTTTTTTAGGGAAGGTGCAGGCAGGAAGAGAAAGGAAGAAGTATTTTATTTCTTTTATTTAGTCGTTCACACTGGTTCTCTTAGACCAGTCCACCTAAAATAGTACCACATGCCGATCCAAAAACATGTTTAATTTTAGTTAAGTAATTATTTAGGTGTAAGAAGTCAGTAGCTTTAGCAAGACATAGATGCTAATATTAATTTAAAGGAAATGACACCATCAATACCAATTTTAAGTTAGGCAAATTATATGGAATGCACGTGATGTATTTATTACCAGCTTTTAGTCATTTAAATTGGCCTAAGTTGGCATCTTGAGTATTGCAGTTTCTGCTCCCTGTAGAGTCCATGCTGATTTGAAGAACCAGGACATTTTATTGACAGGAGGTTCCTGTTGCTAGTCACCTGCCTCCCACCATTCAGCGCTTTCTGTGTTTGCCTCTGCAGGGAGAGCTTTGTGTACATAGCTCGGTCACGTTGGGCAGCATTGCACTCTGTATCGCCCCCAGACTGGTGCTGCTTTTAGAGCATTACTGTCTGCCTTTTAGGTTGCTGTTACACACAAAAATATTAAGCCCTTAGGTAAATGTGTAGGAGGATCAGCTGCTAAGAGACTGATATGACTGTGGGGTCCATCAGGGTGCAGCATCCTCCTGGGTTTGCAGCAGGTGACATCGCGTCACCGTGTGCAGCTGGGGTTTGGGGTTTCAGCATAAAACCCGAGTGGAGAGAGGCTTGTGTTCGATTCAGAATCCATTGCGTTGTCTAAACAATAGAAGAAGAAGAAAACACTTTGGAAAAGTCTTACTGGTTTTTCATTTTTATTTTTTTTTTTAACTTTAATAGCCAAGTTATAGAAGTAAAAGAACAGCCCATCTTTTTCATTGTAGGAATTCCACAAATTGTTACTGTTTTCAGATAGTAGATTAGTTGCACTAGTTCTTCTGTTTCCTGTAAAATAGAGATTACTGGGCCTGGATGACAAAAATATGTGATTATTCTTTTTAATATTTATCAGACAGTAAAAAGTCTCTGAGTATTGTATGTTGTGATTATTGTAATGTCTTTACTTTGTTTCCTGCTGTCTTGCATACTATCTTGATAGACTTTGTTGTTTGTTATAAATTGCCTCAAAACAATTTTGTCTAAATATTCAGAATTCAAATAGAATGATTTATGAATGTAGAGAAAGAGTTTAAACAGAATTATTTGCAGTCAGATCCCTCAACATTTTATCTGTGTTTATCATATGGATTATTTGTATGAAAAGATGTTTTCTTGTGTGTAGTGCTTCCTAAAGGGGTCATCCAACATGTTCGTGTTTTGTTTAAAAGGTCCTCTTGATAACTTACCAAGCTGTTTTAATTGCTACCTATTCACCCCATAGATGAGTCAAAATCATCCTCTCTATAGCCTGCTCTTCTTTCCCCTACACAGGTGTTGTCTTATTTCTTTTTCTAGACCATTACGGAAATAGTCCATATAGTGTAATATTGTAGCGTGTTGTATTGTATTTATAGGACATCTTTCTAAGCTCTGCCCCCTCTCTGAGTGTCCCTAGTAGAACATCCCCAAATCCTGATTCTCCCTTCTGCTATTTTCAGTGATCTGCAAGGCTGTCGATAAAGTATTGTGGGCTGAATTGGACCCCAGAAAATATAATTCCTCTAATTCTGAATAATTGTGAGCCTTTGGGCGATCATCTGACAACTCCAACCCTTAGTTTCATGTTCTTAAGATGAAAGGATTATGTATCTGAGCTTTAAGTTCTCTCTTCACTATGCTTCAGTCTTCACTGTTCCTTCAGGCTCATCTGTTTTCTCTCCCCAAAGATGGCTTTTGTCCCTGTTCTACAAATGAAGAAACAGCTGGAGCCAGAGACTGAGTGAATGGTACGATCACGCTGCTTCTCTCTGCAGACGCTGGGATGTCCCCACAGAAGGCCCTGGAGGATCTGAGCTAGACGGTCTTGTGTTACCGGCCCTCGAGGCTTTACGGAATGTCATTTGTAAAAACCCTTCGTCTTCCTGTAGAAGGTTATAACTTGACTTTTCAGGATTCTGAACTTGAGTGGACTTGACTGTCAGGAGACTAGTTTCTTCAGTCCTGTTTTCACAGATGCGATCATTTCTGATCTGGGTCAGTTGACATTGGCATAGGGTCTGATGACCAAAGGTATAGTCAGGTGTTACCTTACAGTGTCCTGCTCGACAGCGCTAGTGCGCCCGACCGCCTCGTTACTGCTGCCCTTGTAGTGATTCTTACCAGCCGGCTGACTTTTATCACCAGATTAGGAGTTAGAATTATATTCTCTGGCTGAGAGATGAGCTGGGATTTAGAAGTGGTGTTTCTTCTGTGTAATGCATATGTGTCTCATTAAAATCAAAGCATTTGGCTCTGTGATCTGGCTAGGTAGCCTCCAAGGTTCCGTTCACTCCTAAATCTGAAAGCAGTCTTGCTGAAATGTTTTCAGTTGATGGAGAGAAAGCTGCCTTAGTTGACGCCTTTAACACCATCTCAGGTACGACAGATTGTGTAAGGAATTATTGCAACGCCTACCGTATGGAAGCCAGTAGTAGTATAAACAGGCAATTCAGTTAGTAAAAGCCTTGTTATTGTGCATTTGACCAATAGAAAGGCTCTCAAAATAGGCTTTTCTAATATCCTTGATTCAATAGCAAGATTTACTCTTACTGTTGATTTTGTCTTCTCACAGATAAGGATTAAAACCTCTGATTTACCTTTTGGCTTGGAGTATTCCCATAGTAACAGAGCTTTTACAATAATATATTGAATGCTTAAAACATTTCTTTTGAGGAACAAAGAATCTTAGTTAACGTCAGTAGTGAGCTTTCCAGTCAGCAAAGAGTGGCTTCAGTTGGGAACTTGCAATCATACTTGTACCTTCTCACTAGTAATATTTGGCTTATATTTCAAATTAGGTGTTTACAGTTTAGGAGAGGATTTTTAGTTCAAGCCCGTTATGTTTCCCTTACACTACTGTGATCCTTCTCTCTTTACCCACCGTTGATGAATACAGGTTTGATATTAAGTCTTAATTACTCATTCCCTGAATATTATTGTAGATATGCTTTTAATAAGTAGTCAGGATATCAAGGGTGGTACATTATTTCTAGCCTATGGCAGTAGGTAATTTCACAAAAATTGATCAAATTTCCAAATCCTCTACCTTCCAAAGAGAACTTAGTATCACAAATATCTGTACTCTGTGTGTGTATGTATATATGTATATGTATTACACATGTGTTATATATAATATATACACACACACAGACACTCACATATCTATATATCTTCTCAGTGTGTTTTGAAGCTGTGCCACATTGAATGGAAAATAAAACTTCTTAGCCAGAACCTTGAAAATATAGGAAATTCTTAATATTATTTCAGAAGCATTTCCTCACACCAGTTTAAATATACTGGTTGTACAGAAATGTTTCTACTGGATCAGAATTTTTTTGAAAGGAAGCCGTGACCACATGTTATTTGACTGCCCTTCTGTTATTGATTATTGGCATGACATTAGGAGACTAGAAAAATAAAACATCAGCGCACACACAAGAATTACCGAGTGTTAAAATTTGTTATATAAGGAAGAATTAGAAGATAAAGTTGGAGAAGTCTCACAGAAAGAGCAGAGATTAAAAAAGTTTTCAATGAGACAAAATCAGAGGTGGCATCCAGAGGGGGCCCGTCATTCAAATACAGTAATAGTTCCATTACAAGAAAACAACAGGGAAAGAATTGGGAGAAAATAATGCAAGAGAATATCTCAGAATTGAGTTGAGTTTCTAGATTCTAAAATAATCCACCAGGTACAAAGCTGTACCTAACCTGTTCATCATGAAAAGATGATCCTTGATGTATCCTGGTAGAGTAACAGTTGGCTCCACGCTTTCCAATGTGCGCAGTCCCCATATATCCCAAGGACCCAGGTTTGTGGCCTGGACCCAGAGGGGTCAATCAAGATAAACTAAATAAAAGTAAATAAAAATGCTTAAAAAAAAAAAAAAAAGCTAAAAGCTTTCCAAGAAGAGAGTTTTACATAGGAATGATTAGGGATCAGAATGATTCGGATTCCTTAACAAGGGGTGTAAGAAAGTGGACATGGAGCAGTGCTCTTAAACTTCTAAGGAGAAATGAAACCTCCAAGCTGTGATCTGGTACCCATCATCGAGGTAGAATGAGAACATACTCCAACATGAGGGTCGCAAAAACTTAACCTCTTAGTCAAGTATTGCTTCGATTTAATGGGCATTGTGATTCACTTAAAGTGTAAACCTGGATAGAAGAAACTGGAGTCCATCTGTGAGAGGGACAAAAGGAGTGAATGAATCCCCAGGGGGATGGTGAGAAGTCCCGAAGTTAGCTTTATTTATTTACTTTTTTGCAGTAACTTTGATTTTTAACATCAAAATAAGCTCATATGCAGGTTCCTTATTCCTAAGACATATGCCAACACACCCTGCCCTCCACCAAATCACCAAGTGTTCTTCACCATTGTCCAGTGGGCTCAGCCACCCCCCACTACCAACCCACTCCTGTCCCGTTCCCTATTGGTAACCTCAGTTCTATTCCAAGTGTCCAAGTGTTGATTTTGTTTCATCTGTTCCTGTTTTTTGTATTCATATTCCACCTCATCTAATCATCTTTCTTCTTTTGACTTATTTTACTTAGCATCATCCCCTCTAGTTCCATCCATGTTGCTTCAAATGACAGGATTTCATCTCTCCTCAGGGCTGTGTAGTATTCCATTGTGTATATGCACCACATCTTCTTTATCTGTCATCTGATGTTGGGCATTTAGGTGGTTTCCAGTTCCTAGCTATTGTGAATAGGGCCACAATAAGCATAGGGGTCCATAGGTCTCTGCGAATGAGTGTTTTTGTATCTTTTGGGTAAAAATCCAGAAGTGGAATGTCAGGATCATATGGGATTTCCAGATTCAACTTTTTGAGGATTCTCTATCATGTTTTCGATAGGGATTGCACCAGTTTGCTTTCCCACTAGCAATGTAAAAGTGCTGGGACACTGAATTTTAAAACCCAGGTCTTGTAATAGGAGCCCAGGAATCTTAGCTTTGGAAGCCTGAAATTGGAGGAAAATCAGGAATGACCTTCAGAAACCAATGAACTAAGAATTTTATGAGGAAATGGTCCATCTTTTAAAATGCTGCAAAGTCAAACCTAAAATGCTCATTGAATTTTTCAGCCAGAAATCATTGCCCAGAGCAACATTAGGGAAGTAATAGGGGAGAAAGTGAAGTTAAAGGTGTTTGTAGGATTTGTTAGTGTAGTTACTATTTTAAGAGAGAATTCAATAATAGACAAAACAAAGGAATAGATGAAACAAAACCAACCCTTGGACACTTGTAATAGAACTGAGGTTACCATTAGAGGGTGGGACGGGCATGAGGTGGTGGAACAAGTGGTTGGAGAGCCCACTGGACAAGGGTGAAGAACATTTGGTTATTTGGTGTATTGACATATAGCCAAGAAATGCAGAAACTACGCATATGGAGAACCTGTACATACGAGTTTATTTAATGTTACTGAAATTTTAAAAAAGGTGAAATTCAGCCTGTTTCTTTGTTGAGGAGAGAGGATCCATAGAAAGAAGTTTAGTGATAAGAAGAGGGAATGATTCTTCCTTTCAAATACTTACTGAGCACCTGTTATGAGCCCACTACTCTTCTGATTCAGAGTACTTACTACATGAAGAAAGTGAAGCTTGCATCCATGTGTATGTCTCAGAAGTGATACTCTTGTAATCATCTAGACATAATGTGATGCCACTAATAGCAAATGCCAGGAAGAAAGCTCTGTTAGAGTAAGAAGATAGAGAGTGGAACAGGGAATGGGGAAGGTATTTCTTCTTTGGGTGGTTAGGGAAGGTATCACAGGCAAGGTAGGAGACCGGAATGAAAAGAGAAAGAATTACTGCAAAGTAATTCAGAGTCTGATGTAACTACAAAATGGGAGAAGATGGGTCTTGAGTTCTGATGGAGGATTTTAGTTGTCCTCAGGAGAGGGAGGGGGCGTGAACAGCTGCCGTGTGGTCCACATTCATTGTGTGATGCTACAGCTTCCCATCGCTTTCAATCCCCCTAAGGCCCTATGATGCAAGTTGTCACCACTACTTGTGAAGAAATAAAGTCTGCAAAGATATTAATATTGCTTCACTAATTATTAGAGCCTGGATTCACCCTCTGCTTTTTGGTACTTCACACCCTTGCGGTTAACCTCCTGGAGATTACTGCTAGTCTAGCAAAAGACATAGATAAGTGTGTCCAGTTTGTGAAGAATAGTAAGGTGGGAAAATGAGAATTTGAAGGATATCTTGCCTGTTGGACCCTCTGGCCAAGAGTGTCTGTCTTCGTCAGAATTGATTTGATAGGGACTTACAGAAGGGGCTTTCCCCAAGGCCTCCTGCCTCCTTTATGAACTCAGTGTTGGTTCTTTGGAACCAGGTGGAGGGTGGGCATTGATAGATAAAAATACATGTTCATTGTGTAAAATTTGAGGTGTATATATATATCTCATGTTAAACAGTTGCTTCCCGCATACCTTGTAGCAAAGTGCCTGATAGAGTGGAGAGGATGAGGGCCTGTAGCAGCAAGGGTCTCCACCCTTCTGCTGTCACTCATCTTCCGTTGTCTCTGTGAATATAAGGGATCACAGTCGTGGTCTGCTGTGTGTGCCCTTGACTGTGTTTACAGAAACACACACTTATGTGCTGAGTAGACCACGTGGACCGAGCAGGGATTATTCGGATGATGGAATTCTTAAAGTAAGAGTAAATGTAAGTAATTTCTATGAATGAATGGTAGAAGATTTATTATCTTTAATATCTATTACACAGCACTGAGGAACTTGGAAATGGCACAGGTCAGATATTTTGTTGCAGAATTTTTGAACTGGAGACAGAGTATAATAATTTCTTAAAAAAAGCAAAACCTTTAAAGATGTTTTTGTTGGAACTTGGCCCCCATTTTTCTTAATGGAATCATCGTGAGGTGGATGAGTGTGAGAAGGAACAGGAATATTAATGTTGTTTGTTTTTTGCATTAGCAACTTACCTTCTTGTGAAGGTAAGTAAATGCTACTTCATACATAAACATAGAAATGCAATGAGGAGAGCAAAAGTTCTACCAATTTTCATCTACTTCAGAAGTTATGCACATTATTTCTCCCCTGTTGACAAATTTCCTGCTTTGCTCACACAGGAGTTTCAGAATATGTATTATGCTTCTAATTAGGTCATGGGACCCTGAAATTACTGTTTAATTTATTCTTTATTGAGCCAAAAGGATCTAATCACAACTTCTGACCGATGGCAATGCAGCAGAGAGCCTGTAAAACCGTCCCAGGGTTGTGCGCAAGTGCACGCGTTTGGGTGGATCCATCTGTTCCTGCTACATTAAGATCTACCCTTATAAAGTGATTATGTGGTTTTGTGTTTGTTAAATGTGCACCAGAAAAGAGGCAAGAAAAATAGAGATGAGTGAGAGTACTTGGTAAATTAGGAGGTCCTCTTTGGGAAAGTCAATAAATGCTTACTGAACACCTATTGATGTTACGGATGCATCTGTTATCTCGTGGGTTTGCATACTGGTGTGCGACAGTTTGTCCGGGGGTCATACGTGATCTCACAGTAATAGCATGAGGTTTGCCAAGGCTGCTTTCAGTGAACTAGAGCAGTTAATTCTTCTAACAGCCTCACTTCCGCTGACTTGGATCTCTCTCCCTCTCTCCCTCTCCAACTTCTCTCTCCCCTCTCGCTCTCAGAGTGAAATGGGGTTTTCTGTGCTGCATGAATATCATGGCAGATGCAGGAGGCAATAGCTTGCATGTGGATAGACTGGGCGAAGAGGGAAATTTGGTTTAGAATCTTTCATCCTCTCTTTTTCTTTTGCTTAGTAATCAAATACATGCCATTCTTGGGTCAACCCCACCTTCTTTCCAATCATTCCATCTTGCACCCATCTGCCTTCTGTGATCTTCTCAGGCTCTGCGATGGCACCCCCAAGGAGGGGAGAGCTCATGTGATCCCTGCAGCCCTCTGCCATCCCCACACACTGCCGTGATAGGCAATTTCACTTTTACCCCACCCCTTCCCCTGAGCCAGCCTCTAAGGCTCAGGTTTATTTTCAACTGGCTTCATTTCCTTGGGATGCAGTCCTTAAATTGGAATTGGCAGATAAAAGAATTGGAACAGTTTATAGATCTTGTGGCATGTTGCCTGAATACTCTTCAGAAAGTTTGAAACAAAAGTGCCATTAGCAATTAGTTGGACTTGTTTTCCCCACATTTATGGCAGTGTTGGACCTGCTTACTTGCATGCTGGCTTGTGATACTCAACTGGAAATTGTGTTTTTCTTTTTTTGATGTCTCTACTGCATTACACTTGCTTATTTATATATTAAAAAGTATCGTTGTTGGCATAAATGGAATATGTCTGATATAGATGATTGATACTATTCATTTTATTAGCTGGAATTTATTTTCCTTCATTTCAGAATTTCTAGCAGTTTGCAGAAGGTTGAGAATATTGGCTTTCTGGGGTCTGATAATTTAACGATGGGAGATAGGAGATAAACTTGTACTGACATCATTTACCTAGAACTGATTTGACTATAATTAAGATTAGGGGGGTAAAATCCTTTTAACTGCCCTGATTCCGAGCACCCACCGTTTTACTGGAATTCACGGTTCTCTGGAGGTGAGCAGTAGTCCTCCCGTCCCTCGCACCGGTCTTAGAAGCGCCACTTACTGACTTGATTGTCCGTTTTCCTGCTTTGACCAGTTCTCTTCCCACCCGTCCTCTGGTCCATGCCTGATTCTGCTGTGCTTCTGGCACTTTCCCTGGCTGCTGCGCACTCGGCCAGCAGCAATTTTCCTGGGAGCACTTTATGGTCTTTATAGCAAATAACCTCTGACTCTTGGAGGGGAAAGCCCAGTGGACAGACATTAAACTGATAAACCGTGATAATTGTGACTCCAACAACGGTTAGAATCACAAGTCCTTCATGTCTGTGTTTGTATCGTATGTGCGATGCCTCACTAAGAAAATGGAGCCGTTCGCTATGATCTTAAGGTGCAGGCGCAGTCAGCCGTATGGAAAAGCAGTTGTGTGTACCTGGGAGGGTAACCTGAGGGGGTGGTGTTTCATGCTCTGCAGGATGTCCAGATGAGCAAAGTTAAATAAACATGAGCAGGGCCTGCTTCCGGGCTAGAACTGGAAGCTGAACGTCTGTACCTCCATTACGTGTACATGAGGAAGCTGAGAGTTTCCGACAGGACTGCAAGTCAAATGATTCAGGCACCCCGACCAGGATTCTTTCGTTTCCCAGGATGCCCCCACGCACTTCTGTACCTCTAAGTTCTTTGCTGAGATCTTACTGCAACGGTGCTCAAAAGTCATTTATGAGAAAAAGTTCAGTGTCATCAAAGTTGTTATGACTGAAATGGGGTTGGGAACTTAAGACCTGGGTGTAATAAAATCATTCATACAAGAAATCATGTGAGGATGTGCTCTGGTGGCATAGTGTACCTTGGGAGCAGTTCCACATACACATCAAGGTCCCAGGTTCAAGACCCAGGGCTGGCAGTGGGGAAGGCGGGGTTGGGGGAATGGCCGGGGCCAGGGGGCAGGGAGGGGGACAACGGGACACCACCATTGTGAGCAACTACATGAAAATCAAGTGCTTTTCTGCCTCTCTCATCCTGCCTGCACCTTTCCTTTAAAATAAAAATGTTTTAAAAGTCATGTTAATTATTAGGGTGGATTTTTTTTCCCCAAGCAATTGTGTACATATGGTTTAAAACATCGAATGATAGAGGAGATTTATGATGAAATGCAGGAGTGACCTGTCCTGTCTTATCCAGCTCCTGTCTCCTTCAAGAGAACTACTTTTAACTCATTCCATTCTTTTTTATTGTGTTTATTTCAACTGTTTGATTTGTAAGCTTTATTTATTGATTTCCTCTTCCCACCCCAAATGAAGATTTGGCTTGTTTCTACCTTTCTCTTGTCCACGCCTTTCAATAGTCATGTCATTATTTTTGATTTCTCATTTACTCTTGTTTGGAATTTAATAGACCATCATCTCTTATAACATCTTATCTATGAAAGCGGTATCCCTTGGATTGCACCCATGTGGAGCTAATAAACGAAGGTTGTGGGTAGAGTTAGGTTTAGGCCTCTTCTTGGGCCTCTGGGGGTTGTTGGGCTAGAAGACTATAAAGACCCCGAAAGTTCTGTACAAGGTCCTCTGGTCCCTGCCTGCTTGTGTGTCTCAGTCCTGGGACAATCTAGAGTGCCTTATTTTACATTTTTCCATAATATTTTCACTTTTTATGTTTTACAGAAATACGTATTTTCCTTCAATAGATGATAATGAAAATACAGAAGAAAGAGAAGCAGGTGAGTGATCATATTTGAAGTGTGTGCATCCAGCAAGACGGCAGTTTGGGCTCTTCTCTTAGCCTCTGGTAGTTACCTGGCGTCCTCTGTTTCCTGTTGTCCATATAGCAACTGGAGCTGTTCTGAATGACTTCATCTGTGGGTTTTACTTATGCTCAGGTCATCTCTATGTGGGAATGTTATGAAAACTGTAAATCAGGATGATTCCAAATGGATGAGTTTTCCTTCCCTTAGTACAACTTTATGGCTTTTCACAAGAGATGTCATCATTTTTTTATAGTTTATATATTAGTCCTTTTGGATGTTTGGTAAAAGTAAAAGCGTTCTCATTTATGAAATTCTTATTTGTCATGATCTGTTTAAACTTCCTTCTGGAGAAAGTAGTGAGCTAGTTTGAAGGGTGTCAACATCAACTATCTCTCATCTGCTTTCTCGAAAGGGAGCGTTAGGAAGTATTCGGTTTGTATGACCCATCCTACCAGGATTTTTTCCCTTAGTCGGTGCTTCTGTGATCCAGGTGGTTAGACATTCAGAGGAAGCCAGTGTGGCTCAGGGAGGTGAGACAGGGCCCTGCCTCTGTCTTTTGGACATAGCCTCTTTCTGGTGGGCTGGGTATTGGTTTTCCTTTTGCAGAACTAAATGACTACCTGGTAATGAGGTGAATTCCTGCCCTTCTCTGGGATCCTCTGCAAAGAGGTTGGGTAGGACCAGCCACTTTCCTCTCCAGTCTGCTCCTAGAGCCCTGACAGACTAACAGAGGGCACTGCAGAGGTATGGTTGTCAGCACTACCCTCTGATCTGTCCCCTGTGGAAGGTCCTGTGAAGGAATACAACACAACCTGTTTTGAGAAATAATGGACTCATCTGCTGCCTATTCTTAATAGGAAGCACAGTAACTAAATATGGTTTTCACATTGGTTTCTTTCTGCCCTGGCTCTATAGGGTCATCAACTTGTAGATACACTATAGAGAATGTAGTTCCATCTGCTAGGAATTTATCCTGTGGGTATACTCAGACAGGTGTGCAAGACTGAGTACAAGTGCATTCGTTGTTGCTCTGTTTGTAATAGAAAAATGGAAAGAACTTACATGTCCTTCAAAAAGGGTTGGTATTTAAATCATAGGCATGGGGAAGGGGAAAAGCTTAGCATATTCACCTAGTGGCATACTATGCTGCTGTTTAAAAAGAATAAATTAGTCAAAAGAACCCCATTCCCTCAAAACTATTTCTATTGGATGTATGCACAGGCTTATATAAAGTTTTCATATTTAATTTTTAAACTTTCTTTAAGGTAAGCTTTAGACTTCACAGTACTGTTGATGAACAGGGTCCACTTTCATTTAAAAGTTAATATTAGATACGGTAGAGGAGCAGGTTAATTAGGTGAAGCCATTTTTAGGATGTGTTGATCCTGCTTCTCTCATGAGGTACCGGTGATAGACCACACTGATGACTGAACTGAAAGAAATTGCAGAGCATGAATGTAGAAAATTGTATTTGCGTTAAAGCAGTCCACAGGCATCAGGGCTCAGCATGCATGTAGAGAATTCATGGTTTGACAGAGGAAACCTATGATTTGGAATGAATTTAGGCTTTGATTTCAGTAGGACAGATTGAAACTTTAACTCTGCCACTTAGTTGTGTGACTCTGGACAAGTTCAGCCTCATGTTTTTTTTCCCCTCTGTGCTTTATTTATTTTTTTATTGCAGTAACTTTGATTTTACACATTAAAATAAATTCATATGTATAGGTTCCCCATTCCTCATATATATGACAACACACCCTGCCCTCCACCACATCACCAAGTGTCTTCACCACTGTCCAGTGGGCTCTGCCACCACTTGTTTCCACCCCTGCCATTCCTTGTTGGTCACCTCAATTGGATTTCAAGGGCCCCAGGGTTAGTTTTGTTTCATCTGTTCCTTTGTTTTGTCTATTCACATTTCACCTGTGAGTGGAATCTGTCTTTTTTCTTTTGACTTATTTCACTTAGCATAAACCCCTCTAGACCCATCCATGTTAGTTCAGCCTCATTTTTCCATCACTTAAATGGGAGCAATCATACATCCCTTACAAGATATTGATAAGGACTGAACGAAGTAATTCATTTAGTGCCTGACATTCAGTATGTCAGTGTCAAGGACATCTTTCAGTATAATGATTTTAAAATTAGCCATCAAACTTTGTCCTTTCTCTACCAGGGTTCTAAGGTGTTAGAAGTAGCAGCATATAAGACATCTGTGCTTTAGAAACACTGTTTCCTGTTAATGCATTTTTCCTCATTTCCTTGTCCAAAATTTTATCTAGATAAATTAAACAAATGACAGATTTTACAAATTAATCAAAGCTCAGTAATGAATAATCGTGCTTCTTATTAACCAGACAGGACATAGCAAGAGTAGTGTGCCAAGAACAAAGGATTTAGAGATTGACTTTATTGTGTAAAGAAGTGTTGCAAGAAAAATAGACTTTAATGAAACATTTGAAAATGAATCACTTGAGTGTTCTAGTTTTTTATCTATTAAAAAAAAAGAACTGCTTTGAAGAAATACACACATATGTAAATCTCTAACATGACTAAAGCAGAAAAAATTAACTAGATAAATAAAACGGGAAAGGCCTTGTAGCACTATATGATAAATCTGATGTGATGCACAATATGTGATATGGTACACAGACTTTGCAGTCTTACGGATTAAGAGGCTTGTGTACATGAATCCCATGGAGAGGAATGCTAGTAAACAGCAAATGTGGTAGAAACAGGTAATATTATAGTAGAATTAAAACTTGGAGCTATGACCAGGAGGTTAACTCAGTATTCATTTGCAGTGTTAGAGAGAACCTTTTCTCCTGACCCTGTGGCCAACAGTCAGGTCAGCAGAGCTCTTCATTCTAGGTCCTCAAGACAATGAGAAGGTGGAGTGGGAAGTGTTCTTCAGATGCGCTGTTGGAGTCCCAGAAATCTTCAGATAATTGGACCCCATTTCCTTTCCTCTCTTGAATGTGGATGTTTCATTCACTAAACAAATATTTCTTGAGTTTATCAACATCTTCATCAAGAAATAATTTGCATGTCTACTTTGAACAGCTACAACAGTGACAAAAAGTTGATTTTTTTTTTTTTTTTTTTTTTTCAAATTAAAAGGTACAGGTAAATGAAGATGAGCAGGCAGGCAGAGAGGGAGGGGAGGAAGAAGCATTTTTACTTATTTTATTATTCTTCTTGATTGTCCCCCCCACCCCCACCCTTGGGGTCTCGAATCTGGGCCCTTGGGATATGTATGTGGACTCTACCTGGCCAGAATAAATTAGGCCACCAGAGTGCACCTAAAAGTTAATTCTTTCTCATAAGAAACTTAGTCTGGTTACAAACAGGCAGTTAAAGTAGGAGATAGCATATGACTCAAAGGAGTCATGGTTTTACATTGTGGATGGAGGAGTAAAACTGGAATTGCAGAGTGGGGGGAGTGTCAGCCCTACCAAAGAATTTGAGAGTGTTTTTTCATATTTTTTTTAATATTTATGGTTTTTAATTTTTTAAAGGAAAGGTGCAAGCAGGAATAAAGGTGAGCGGAGGCAGACAAGAGAGAGCAGGAGGAAGGAAGCATATATCTATTTTATTTAGTTGTTCCTCTTGGTTCTGGAAGAGAAACTGATCAGCTTAAAAACATATCCACAATTGAAATGTTAGTTTCATTGCTTCACTCTTCTACAGAAATTCTTTTACTATTTGATGGCTCCCACCAGCAACACAAGGGGGCCAGTTTCAATATCCTCTTATAGTGGATTTTTAAAAATTGAGGTTTAATTTACATACCGTAAAGTACACTTTTAAAGTGTTCAGTTCCGTGGTTTTTAGTGTAGTCTAAGATTGTGTAAACATTGCCACTAATTCTAGAACATTTTCATCACCCTCCAATGAAGCCTTATGCTCATTAGCAGACACTTGCCTTTTCCCCTCCCCCAGCCCGACAACCTCTAATCCACTTTTTGTCTGTGGATTTGCCCATTCTGGGCATTGCATATGCATGGAATTATATGCAGTCTTTTGTGCCTGGCTTCCTTCACTTAGCATAATGTTTTCAAGGTTCATTTATGTTGTGGCATAGATGATTTTCTAAATTAGAATCTAATTTGATTTTAAAGTCTATGCGTGACTCTTTAGGGGTAACACAGATTTGTCCTTGGACCTCTGTTTGAGTACCACTGACCTAGACTGTAATCTTTCTATTAGAACTTGAATATTTTGAATCCAGTTTGTTTAGATTCAAATCATTAAGTGTCTTTTCCAGGAATGTTGTAGACTGATCATTTTGAATCAAAGAAATGGGTTTTATTTATTTATATAACAGTGCAGTTATGAGCTAGCCTTGTTGCATGTTTTATCCATCAACCCCTCTCTGTTTTATCCTTGAATTCCCAGATGTTCATCTCTTTTTAAATTGTCAGTGTAATGTAAAATACTTAGGGGCCAGCATCCTCAGCCTATCCCTTTTAGGGCTGTTTTCAAAGTGATAATTTAATGTCCTTGGTAGAAGCTGAAACAAAGACTTTATTTAGACTCATTGCTTTTTCTCCACTGACTTTGGAACCCATGGAATAAGTATTTTTGGTCATATATGTGTATTTTAAAAAATTTATTTATATTTTTTTAGGGAAAGAAATTGGAGGAAGAAACACTTATTTATTTTCGTTGAGTTGTTCACTTTTGTTGTGCCCCCCGCCCTGGATCTTGAACCCAGGACCCTGGCATGTCTGTAGCCCTGCTTCCAGGGTGAACTAGACTGCTAGGCCACCAGGACATACCCAGGTCTTGTATTTTTTAATCCTCATTAGATCTCTTTTCTAAATTCCCAACAAAGTACCTTAAAAAGAAAACGTTTCTGGTGAATTCTTGACTTTCTAAGTTAAAGTTTTACATTTAAAAGTTTTTCTTTTCTTTTTTTTTTTTTTTTAAATAGCAAAGATACAACAGGAACGAAGTTGAGCAGGCAGGCTGGCAGAGAGAGAGGAGGAAGAAACATTATATATTTTTTTTAGTTATCCATTCCAGCCGCCCCACATGAACTTGGGTCTCTGGGATGTATGTGGGTTATCCCTGGCCAGAGGTCACTGACCCAACCACTACTCCTCCAGTGTGCACCAAAAGGTTGCTTTTTACTACTGGTAATTTGCATTTTGAGATAATTTCTCATTTAAAAAAAATGACTAATTGTGCTGCATTTCTTGGGTTTCTCATTTCCCTCCAGGATGTCCCAGCTTTATCACTGCCTGGGAATATACCTTGACAAGTTGCTTCATCTCTCTAAACTGATTATCTTAGCTGTAAAATAAGAGGGTAGTTTAGATGACTGTTTGCTGGGAGTGGAATTGCTGGGACATCAGGTAGGTATACGTTTAGTTTTCTAAAGAAATATCTGACTTTTTCTCAAAGTGATTGTCTACACCATCACATTTAACTTATCTAACCAAGTCTAATCATGCGAGTCTGGTGGCCTAGCAAAAGTTATGGTTCTCTGGGATGTTACAAAATGCACAGTGAAATGAGCACTAGCTTTTGGCTAGAGGATTCCGATCCAAGCACCTCCATTCACTGACTATATGCCATTGAACTTCGCTATTCTTCCATTTCTCCATATACAAAATAGGTGTCTTTATACTAACCTTGTAGAACTGTCGTAAAGTTTGGTGGTATCATGATATGTACTTCACGTGATTCCAAGCATATCCATGTGACTTGGATCCAACAAAGTTTGGCTGTTGCTGCTGTTACTGCCTGGTGACTGAGCAGCCAGTTACCGCCAATGGGCTCACTTTTTTTGAGATTCCTATCCTTCCGAAAAGAGACCTTGACATAGGGTGTCAGTGGAACAGAGGGTCCCACAATGACCTACAGAATACTTCCTTGATGGAATTAGGCCTTTAATGTGTTGTCTTTGAAAACCTTTTAGTAAACATACCTATGTCTCTTGCTTTTTCGAGTGTGTTCACCTTTGCCTGCTAAGCAAAAACTTGTTCCTGAGAGCTAAGTGTCCCTGGCACAGAGTTCAGCAGTGCCCAGAAATGACTGTGCACTCACAGGATTCATGCCTTCACTGGCTACCTCTTACTCCCTTGGGTCTGCTGTTGCTGTTGCTGTTGCTGCTGCTTTTTTTTAAAAGGAAAGATGCAGGTAGGAATGAAGGCAAGTAGGCAGGCAACCCAGAGAGAAGGAAGCATCTTTGTTTTATTGTATTTTTTATTTAGCTGCTCACACAGTTTGTTTCCCCAGGCCCAGGATTTGAACCCAGGGGTATGTGGCCTGCGCTCCTTCGGAGGTGATTGACCCAACTGCTGCTCCACCAGGGCGTGCCTGGCTGCTTCTTAAGACCTCGTAATTTTTTTTTTTTTCCGTTTTTTTATTGTGGCAAAAACACATAAAATTTACCTTTTTAACTATTTTCTTGCATTTGATTTTAAGGTTCTTGTACGTTTACTTAGCTCCTTCTTTTCCTAAGCCACCTGAAGTACTGAGTCAGTAATGGGATAGTCACACTGAGGTGTTTTCCCTTTTTTTTTTTAAGTAGTGAATTCTGCCAGAAGGACAAATTTTCTCTGGAGTTTGGCTTGTTTATGAGATTAGACTTTATGATAAAGATTTTTTTAAATCCCTCTTTTCTTTCATCTTTTCTCCTGTCATTCTCAGTGTTAGGTTTGGGAATATTAAATGAGGGAAGGAGACTAGAGGAAAAATATGCAGCTGAATTTTGACTCCATTGTTTCTAGGTGGGCCAGGAAGCCTGAGCACAGATCGAGGAACCAGAGCACTGGAGGCAAACCTCGCCACCTGGGCGGGTGCTGGTGCTGTTAGCACACGCCAGGCCTCTTGTCAGGAGGGCACGCTGCTCACAAATGCAGCTGTTCATCATCCCAGCACCAATGGTGACCATCTTCCTGGGCCTGGGCCTGGGCAGCCTGCTCGACCCTCCTGTTTTACAGACACCGCAGGGCTTTCTCTTCCCTGAATCTAGTACTCACATTATCGTTTGATTATGCCAGCCTTAGTTAGGTTATAAGATTTAGGTGTAATTTGTGACACCAGACAAGAAGGTTTGAGATGTAACTTCTGCTTCTAAAGGGATGTTTTCTTGCAAGTGGTCACTTGGGTGCCCTGGAGGAGTAGAGGTTTGGTCAGCTGCTTTCGGCTGGAGCAGTCCACATACATCCCAGGTATCCCAGTTTGTATCCTGGAGCCAGGGTGGGAACAACCAAGACGAACAACTTAAAAAACACACAAAAAATGGTCACTTGGGGTCTGTTCCTTTATTTGATGACATCACAGCTTTGAAACTTCCTTTTTAGGGTTGCCTTCTGCAAGTGTGACACAGTCCAGTGGCATCCATCACAATAAAGCTTTCTCCTTTAAGAATATTTGGTTTTTGCAAGTGATCAAAGGTTGTTTGGTGCTGAGTCTGGTGACTCAGATGATCATACAACAAAAATGCTCGCTTTTATTTAGAAAAAATGGCTTTTTGCGTAATCCAGAGTTTCTTGTAGACAGTCAAACCTGAAGAATTTTTTTGAAGTGTAGAAGGAAGGTAGGGAGGGAAGAAGCATTTAAGGAAGGAAGAGGAGGAAGAAACATCTTAATTTAGTTGATGATTTTGTTTTCAACCCATCCCTGAGTCTTGGCCCAGGGTCTTGAACCCGGGTCCTCGGGCTTTATATGGTCTGCATGCCTGTGTCGGGGGCCTGTGCCGCAGGGCGCAGAAACCATCTGAATGTTGATGCTGCTTGATGATATGTGAAAACAAAGTTTTGGGGAAATACAGCAACACGCTGAGTTGGACCCTGGATGCTTATCACCCAGTGCACCAACCCTGTTTGTAACATTTGAGCAGTAACTTTGGTGTGGTGTTTTAATAGATGCTGTTCTGGGTTAGGACAGTGTACCGAGGATTTTGTGTCTGTTAGTAATGGCGTCTAAAGGGTTTTTTGTAGGAGACTATTATTATCATTTGTTTTAGATACGGAGCTTAAACTGTTTCAGATTTCTGTGCACACTTTGGAAATCCTTTGTTTTTACCTACTAATTTCTCATATAATATGCTAACAGCTTGGTGCTGCTCCGCAGGACAGAGGGGAGCATGAACCATGTATCTTCTTGGCCGTTGCAGCCCCACCGCCCCGTGCAGCAGGGACTAATGCATAATAGGAACTCGGTAAAGGTCGAACAAATCCATGCACTCAAAACTAAGTGACACTCTTCGTGTGAATATGAAGCATGTCATGGAAGAGTAACTTGCCTCTTTCTCTCTCTTTTACAGTTACCAAATTTAAAAGTTTTGAGTCACTCCCCGATGTCTGATGCCTCTGTCAATTTTGACAACAATGCCCCCTCCCCGTTTGACCGCAGCACTGACCAGGAAGAAAAAATTGAAACGGTGGCCAGTCACTGTCTGCCCCAGAAGGACCTGTACGCTGTTGAGGAGGACGCCGAGACCCTTTTTCCTAGGAAAATGACATCCCTCAATGGGCTGGAGGACAGTGGGGGAGGAGGTACCGGGGTCAAGAAGAAACGGAAGAAAAAGGATGCAGGAGAGCAGGAGGGGGCCGTGAAGGGAAGCAAGGACAGGGAGCCCAAGCCAAAGAGGAAGCGAGAACCCAGAGAGCCAAAGGAGCCCCGGAAGGCCAAGGAGCCCCGGAAGGCCAAGGAGCCCCGGGAGCCGAAGCAGAAGGACGGCGCCAGGAAAGCGCGGAAGCCCCGGGAAGCCTCGGGCAGCACGGAGGCCAAAGAGAAGCGGAGCGCCGACTCCATGGCTAGGACGAAGACCAGGAAGGCCAGGTGTGTCCCTCTCCCCGCGTGGATCCGCTGGACCCCTTCCAGCCAAAATGGACCTCTTTTGCCACCTCTAATGAGGACAAGATAATTAATACTGGCTCTGCAGTTTCTTGCCATGCCTGTAGATTAGGGAGAATTAAAACCTGCTGGTCTGCACAGAGTATAAGGAAGGGACTTCTCAGTATGATTTGGGGTGGGGGACAGTGAGTTTTGGAGCAGTAGCGGAATGGCAGAGCAGCAGCTTTCAGCAGGGTGCACAGTCCTGGGACTCAGTGTGGCCGTCAGGGACAGCTGTGATGTGCTCGGAGTCCCAGACGGAGGAGAGCTGCCCCGTCTCCTGGATGAGGCGCTCACGTGCAGGACGGTTGGTGGTCTGCTTCCTCCGGCAGCAGCTGGCAGGGCAGCTGGCGTATCAGCAGTGTGCAGACGTGCTGAGTAAATGAGATGGGGGAACTCCCAGGGACTTCTAGAAAGGTCAGAGGGTATGGGTGCAGATCACTGAAGACGGGCTGTTATTGAGGGCCTGGCTGTGTGTAGATCCTGTGAGGATCCAGATGTCTTTTCTAGGAAAGTCAGTCTTTCTCATCTGTATATAGATGTCATGTTTCTCACTTTGTTTCTGAATTTTCTGTGCATATGCAGAGTGGTAGAAACTTTTTAAAGAAATACAAAACAAAAAATATATAACCTCTATATATTTGAGAGGAATTTAAGGATTAGTTTTCTAAAATTTGCTGCAGAGGCAGAACAGACCAAGAGCACCCAGAAAAATGCAGATTGATGTGAATCCTCACAGAACACAAAATAACGAGGCCATCAGGTCTGTGCGGGGTCAGACGTGGGAGTGGGAGTTTTAAAGCGAGAAGCACCGTTGCTGGTGTGTGCTGTGACTTGGAAGGTACTCTACGGCACGGTTCAGTTTAAAAGGACAGTTTGTTGGGGCCAGATGGATAGTTTCCTAATCCAAGGAGAAGCTGCTTTCTAGCACTCCCTTCTGCTTGGCAGGGCATTTCATCTTTTTTTTCTGTCATAAAGGGTTGGGTGGGAACCTAAGAGCGTATTTTACAGAGCATAGACCTAAAACACCTTATAAAAGGTCAAGAGAGGTAGGTAAAGTCCAGATCCTGATGAATGAGAGCCTCACGGACTTCTCAGTGTGAACCTAGGGAGCAGGCTCAGCTGTCTGGTGCCTGCTTGCTGCTGTCTTCTTTCTTCCCCAAACTACTTTGGAGAAACTGAAGTGGTCCTTTGGGGTAATAGCTTATGTGGAGAAGGAGACTCGGCCATGAGCTCCTGGAGTAGCTTACTTTAGTTTTTGCAGAAAAACAAAGCGGAATCCTCGAGGACAGTGTTTTCAAGATGATGGTATTCAGAGGAGCAGTACACAGCTCTAGTAAGGAATTTGGTTTGTGTCTAGAAGATGGTAGAAAGTCATCGGTATGTGAGTTTACTTTAGCCACTACTCTCTGTTGCTTATGATTTTATCAACTTTTCCTTAAAGGAATTCACATTTACTTTGTGTGGGATATGAAACAAAGTGCTAAGTGCACAGACATCGCCATTAATCCCATAGGGAGCAATGAGGAGGCCTTTCACAAAATAAGCTTGGGTGATAAATATGTAGATAGCAATATTAAGGAAACCTGATTTGAACTAATTAGCCTGCATAAAATGTAAGGGAGTTGGAGTGGCTCTTGGTGGTATTTTCAAGGCTATTAATTTAGAAGAGCGCTCCTGCAGCCTCTTGAGGTTTAGAAATCTTGGAGATAACCCTGTAAGAGGATACTGACAGACAGAGCTGTCGGTCTTTTTAGACATGTAGACATGTTATGTGAGGTTACTCAGTTTGGGGGCCAGAAGACATTGATTTGTAACATACTAGAATTCTTTGTAGCCCAGATAAGGGTTCTGGTGAGCCTTTCATTTCTGTCCTTCCTGTGATTATCAAATACCTTTGGTTTCACTGGTCAACAGAAACAGTTTTAGTTAGAAAGGTAGAAAGGGACATTAAATTATATATGAAATTATGTTTGTTATTAAGTCTCAGATCCTTATGCTCTTTGATTTGTTTTTGCAGGTGGCTCAGGTCCATGCTAGAACTTGAGCAGTTACTGAGTGGCTAGACCCCGGGGAATACTCACTGGTTGCAGATGACACACCTGATGCTTGTGTTTTCGCAAGAGCGTCACAGTGACTTAAGGGCTGCCAGTCTTGTCTTTGGGTGATCTTGCCACCTGCCACCGGCCAATCTCTGAAGCACTTTTGTTACTATGTTTGTAATCGCTGGTGGTGGTGGTAAGTCAAACCCCTTCTCTCTTGATTCAAGTCACCTGGGAAGTAGTTAGCAGGAACGGAGATGCAGTCAGCAGATTACCAGCTTTGTTGTCGCTGAACAGGAGTGGAGACGTTCACTGGCTTGTGGTTAGAATCAGCTCTGTCTTGCGTGCTCTCAGCTGAGTTTGTGCCCCCGAGAGAGCTGTGTGTCCCTGAAGCGGAGCGAGGTGGCGTGGTCATGTGTGCTCCTTTCTGTCTCCAGGCCCACCAGTCTGGTCGGTCCCCAGCCAGGGAAGTGAGGGCACTTTGAAGAGAGCCAAAATTGTATTTCGTGTATTATTTTCCCCTTGGGAGTAAAACGTGATTTTCCTCATGAAAACATGGGCACAATTTACACCTGCTGAGGAACTTCGTGTTCCTGTGCCCCCAGGACAAAATCCAAACTTCTTTCCCTTGTTTTTCAAACCTCTCCCTGCCTTCCCCTCTCTGGCACTAGACAGTGCTCGAGGCACCCCTGGTGGAGTAGTGGTTTAGTCGGTGGCCTTGTGGCCTAGAGCACACAAGTTCACATCTGTCCCAAGGACCTGGGTTTGCGTGCTGGAACCTGGAGGAACAACCAAGATGAACAATTAAATAAAATAAATGAAGAGCTTCTTTCTCCTCTCTCCTCCTGCCTACCTGCCTCTGTTCACTTTCATTCCTGCTGCACCTTCCTTGAAAAAGAAAATATATTACTAGCTAGAGTGATCTCATTAGTTGTTTTTTTGTATTTTTTTTTAAAGGAAAGGCACAGGCAGGAATGAAGGCGAGCAGAGGCAGGCAGGCAGGAAGAGAGAAGAGGAAGCATTTTATTTATTTTATTTAGTTGTTCATCTTGGTTGTTCCCACTGGCCCTGGGACCTTGGGATGCGTTGTGCCCAACTGCTCCTCCACAGTGCACACCAGTCTCATTGGTTCTTAAAGGTATGTGGTTCCTTTTTTGCATAGCTCCAGCTGTTTCTCCCAGCCTTTATGCCCTGTGTTCTCCAGGATCCCCTGCATTCTGGAGCCAGGAAATGGAGACCCACAGAGAAGTGACTTGTTTTATAAGGGTGTATCATAAACTCAGATCTCCTGTCCTTTTTGTTCATTTCCCTCAGCAACAGGCTGCCTCTCATAAATGGCTGTTTTCATGTCTTTATGACTTGACTCCTCAACTAAAGTTTGAGGAGTGCCTGAGATCAGGGCCTCCATTTAGTCTTTGATGTCCCTGCAGGCTGCGCACCAGAGAGGTTTATCAGGTTGTTGGACAGTAGGGTATGTGCACATGCACACATAGAAACACACTGCAATTTGGTATTTTAATATGTGATATTATTAAAATATATGTACATTTTGTGTGTGTGTGTGTGTATATAGAGAGAGAGAGAGAGAGAGTGCGCGCGCTCGCGTTAGTTTCCCTCAAACTGGATAGCACTCTTCTCCCGAGAAATAAGACCCACGTAAGAAATCATATAACTAAATAATGGTAGTCGTTGTCTCCATTTTCAGAATTAAAGAGGTGAAAATTTTAGGAGTATCTAGCTAATGAAAAGCAGCATTAGGAGTGACTGTAAGCGCACCTGACTGCACCTGACTGTAAAACACTTTCACACCACAGCTTCTCACCTCTTCACGACTATGAGAGTGGTGGGGAGACCCAGTGTCGAAGGAGTTGGTTTTTGTTTGTAAGAAGTAGCCCCTCCTGGTAGGGTTGCAGGTTGGAGCTTTATCCTGGGTGTTTCTCTTTGAGTTTAAGGCAGAAAAGAGCACACCGAGCTTGTCTTTCTCTAAACAAGTGAATTTCTTTTTCAAGTTTGATGTTAATAGTGACAAGTCCTCATTTAGTGCCTAGAGGATAAAAGTCCACAATGCCCGAGTGAGAGGAAGCTTTTCTTAAACTGCTCTTTCTTCCTTTCCCTCCAGATTATCTTGTAGTAGATCTTAGTTTACTCCTTTATTGTATTAAAAAATCCAGGAAAAGTCTCCTTCCTAGTTAGACCCTTTCTTAGTTCCCTGACTCTGAAGTTTAAACTTTACTTAGCGTAACTTATTTGGTTTTACTACTTTTAATTATACTGTCTTTTCCCAAGGAAAATAGGTTTAAGAAGACACACATATAAATGTGTGTATATAAAAACATTCATAGACTTACACATATATAAACCCCTTGAAGCTGCAGCAAAGGGATGAGAGAGATAGGCAGCTCAGATTATGTAGGAAGGGCTAACATTGAGAGAAAGCTTCAGTACTAAAAAAGAGCCATGCCAGTTCCTTGGGAAGCTAAATTTTCATAAATTGGGAAAGAATGTCACACAGGAGAACATCATGGGCTGTAATGGATACTGCCCTCAACAACAGTTTTTGCAATCAAATGCCTTTATGTGTCTGTGGATTTCATATTTCTTCTTTGGAATAGCCATTAATAAATAAATGTTAGCTTCATGACATTAGTGAGCTGTGTCAGTGTGCATGAGGCCTCTGGTCTCTAGTATTTATCTAAAAGATAGAAAAATCTCTACTAACTCACAGAGAGTTATACACTCTGGACTCTAGTCTGGATATCTCGGGAGTCTCTGGGAGTGGATTTGTGGGCTGCTCTTTAGGTTGCCTCTCAAGTAGGGAGGTGGGCACCTTGAATTTAAAATCTCCTACAAATGAGAAACCAAACAGCAGAAAAGAGATGAATGATGTGACCAGCTTCAGTATCTGTGCCTCAGCTCTTAACCTCTTACTTGTTTTGCTTTGTCAACCCTGAGCAAATTTTCTCCCCAAACCAGTAAGTTCAGTAACATCCTGAAAGAGTTTACCTTTTCTGGTTGTCTTCTTTGATGGTCGCCTCTAGGAAGTTAAGCGGACCTTCTTAACATAGATTATATAACTAAGATGTGAATCAGCTAATAGCTGTGATGTAGGAAAGGTGGTAAAATTTAGTCAGCTCAAGTTCTGCCTCACTATTTGCAGGTCAGTCTCTTTCTTTTCGTTTTCATAACAGTAACTTCTGTTCTACATGTTAAAATAGACACCTGTAGGTGCCCTGTATGTGCAGTTTCCCCATTCTTCAGATACATGTCAGCGCACCCTGCCCTCCACCATATCACCAAGTGTTCTGCGCCATTCCCAGTGGGCTCTGCCCCAACTTGTGTCCCCCCCACCCCGCTCCCACCCATTCTCTATTGATAACCACAGTTCTATTGCAAGTGTCCAAGGTTTGGTTTTGTTTCATCTGTTCCTTCGTTTTGTCTATTCACATTCCACCTATGAGTGAGGTAATCTGGCATCTATCTTTCTTCTTTTGATTTATTTCTCTTAGCATAATCCCCTCGAATTCCATCCATGTTGATTCAATGACGGGGTTTCATCTCTTCTAAGGGCTGTGTAGTATCCATTGTGTTTATGTACCGTATCTTCTTTGTCCATTCATTTGACCTTGGGCACTGAGGTAGTTTCCAGTTCTTAGCTATTGTGAATAGGGCTTCAATAAACATGGGGCTGCCTAAATCTCTGCGAGTTAGTAGAAATTTTTGTGTCTTTCAGATAAATACCTAGAAGTGGGGTGGTGGGATCTTACGGGATTTCCAGATTCACCTTTTTAATGAATTGCCATACTGTGTTCCATACTCTGTGTACCAATTTGCCCTCCCACCAACATTGTAAAAAAGTTCCCTTTTTTTCCGCATTCTCTCCAACACTTGTTTCCAGACTTTTGGATAATAGCCAGTCTCTCAGGTGTAAGGTGATGTCTCATTGTTGTTTTAATTTGCATTTCTCTCATAGCCAGGGAGTAGGAACATCTTTTCATGTGCCTGTTGTCCTTCTGTAAAACCTCTTCAGAAAAATGCCTCTCCAATTCCTCTTACCATCTTTTGATTGCATTGCCTGTTTTTCTGAGTTTTCTGAGTTCTTTGTATATTTTGCATACTAACCACCTGTCAGAAATATTGAACCACAAATACCTTCTCCCAGATAGTAGGTTGTCTTTTTGGTTTGGTGATGTTTTCTTGTGAGAAGGTCTTTTAGTTTGATGTAGTCCACTTGTTTTTGTTTAGAGCCAGTCATTATTGAGGCTGGTGTGTCCATTGACAGATTTTCCTCTATTAGGAGAAGCTTAGAGACATGCCTGAGTGGAGACCCTGTGCTTGAATGCCACTGGGCTTTATATGAAGTAAGGGAAGAAATCTAAATGATAATGGCAGCGATCCACCTGTGAGTGATTTGTATTAAATCTTCATTCTTTTTTTCTTAAAACACCTGAAATGCCTACTCTGGAGTCCACAGGACCTTCTAAATTAGGGTCTGATGCATAGTGGACATTTAACCCATAAGGAAGCAGTGACTAAATAATAATGCTTGATAAATACGCATTCACTTGTCTAGTATGTTTTAGTGCCTCTTGTGTGCCTTGTTTTATGAGTACTTTTGTTGGGAATGTGACAGTGAAGGAAGTTGGCATCACATAAACATCATCTATGAGTCGTACCACTGAAAAACTTTAATAACGAGTTAAAGAAAATCAACCCTGCAAGTGTTCAAAAAACAGGCAAAAATTTAAACAAATGAATTTGATATAATCCTATACAGAATAGCTGAAAGGATTTGGAAGATCATGAGTGTTTATTTCCGGTCTAGGGAGACCCTTGGAAGAATGAGTATCGAGCCAGGTATTAAAGGAATTAATAGATGAGAAAAGACAAATAGCAAAAAAGTCCAAAAGACATTTAAATAAATGTTCTTTGGGGCAGGCTCCAGTTTTAAGATGGTAGAGCAAACCTATTTCTTCATCAAATAGGGGAAGAAATTCTTTATTTTATTTGACATTGCTCTGTGCGTTTCAGGATTTTGAATTCACACTTCAGTCCGTGTGTATTTCACACCACACCCACCACCAGAGTCCCAGTGTCCTTTACCGCCACCCACTGACTCCTTCCTTCCCTGTCCCCCCCCGACCCCATAGCCACAGTTTCGTTAGGGTTTGTCTCTTTTTATGTTTTGTTCCTTAAAATCCATATATGTATGAAACCGTCCTGTACTTCTCTTTTTCTTTGACTTACGTCACTTAACGTGATCTCCAGTTCCATTCAGGTTGTTGCGAGACCGTAATGGCCGCATAGAAGTCCATCGAGTCGCTAGGCCACAGACAGCTTCTTCCTCAGTCACCCGTTGATGGGCATTTAGGTTGTTTCCGTGTCTTGGCTTGTGTGAAGTGTGCCATAAGCCTTGGGGTGCAGATATTTTTTCTCATTAAAGATTTTGTATTCTTTGGGTATATGCCTGGAAGTGGGATTGCTGGATTGAAAATCCATCTTTATTTTTTTGAGAATCTCCATGTTGTTTGCCAAAGAGCTTACACTAGTTTGCATTTCCATCACCCGTATAGAGGGCTCTTCTTCCTCCACACCTTCTCCAACACTTGTTGTTTCTACACTTTCTGATATAGGCCATTCTCACTGGTGTGAGGTGTGGTATCTTATTGTGGTTTTTGTTTGCATGTCTCTGACGGCGAGGTGATGGAGAGCGTTTTTTCAGGTGTCTGTAAGTCCCTCTGTGTGTCTTCGCGAGAGAGGTGTCTCTTTAGCTCTTCTGCCCATTTTTTGACTGAATTGTTTGCTTCTTTTGTTGCTGAAGTAAATAAGCTTTTTTTTTTTTTTTTTTTTTTTTTTTTTTTTTTTTTTTTTTTTTTTTTTTTTTTTTTTTTTTTTTTTTTTTTTTTTTTTTTTTTTTTTTTTTTTTTTTTTTTTTTTTTTTTTTTTTTTTTTTTTTTTTTTTTTTTTTTTTTTTTTTTTTTAAGAGTAAGCTCTTCTCTGATTTATATTGTACAAGTATTTTTTCCCTTTGAGTGGATCACCTTTGATTTTGGTGACTGTGCAGAAATGTTTTTATTTTGATGTCGTTCCAGCTATTCATTTACTTTAGTTTCCTTTGCTGTAGTGTCCCTTCCCCAGAGACATCTCTGAAGTTGGTCATGAAACTTTTTTTTTCTATTTTCCTCTGGATCTTTTATGATTTGAGGTCTTACATCTAAGTCTTTAATCCATATTGCGTTAATTTTGTGTGTGGTGCAGAAAGATAATCTAGCTGCTGCTGCTTTTTTTTTTTTTGCAGATGTCTCCAGTTTCTCCAACCCATCCTTCCTGTATGTTTTGTGTTCTTGGCTCCTTACCATAAATTAGTTGCCCTTATAAGTATTTGTATTTCTGTACTTTTAATTTTACTCCATTGGTTTGTTTGCATCCCAATATTATTTGTTTTGATGACAGTTGCTCTGCAGTAGTGTGAAGTTGGGGAGTGTTTCTCTTCGTTTTTCTTATTTCTTTTTTAGGACAGCTTTCTCTATTTGAGGTCTTTTTTTGGTTCCATATAAACTTGAGTAGTATTTGTTCAATTTGCTTGAGAGTGTCCCTGAAATTTTTATAGGAATTGCATTAAATCTGTGTATTGCTGTGGGTAGGATGGCCATTTTTACTGTATTAATTCTTCCTATCCATGAAAATGGAATATTCTCCATCTCTTTTAGGTCTCGTTTTCAAGGTATAGGTCTTTCACCTCCTTTTTTAAGGTTCTTCCCAGATATTTTATCTTTTTGGTGCAATTGTGAATGGGATTGATTTCTTGATTTCCCTTTCCTCTGGTTCATTCTTTGCATATAAAAATGCCATTGATTTTTATGTGTTGATTTTATATCCTGCCACTTGGCTGTATTTGTTTCTTATAGGTTTTTTTGTAGAATCTTTTGGGTTTTCTAAGTATAACATATCTGTAAATAATGATCATTTTATTGATTTTCATTTTGGATTCCTTTGATTTTCTATTCTTGCCTTATTGCTCTGACCAGGACTTACAGAGCTGTGTTGACTAGTAGAGGTGAGAGTTGTTTGTTTTTTTCTAGATTTTAGGGGACAAGCTTTCAGTTTTTCACCATTGAATACGATGTTAGCTGTGGGTTTGTCTATAGTTTTTAATATGTCGAAGTATGTGCCTTCTCTTTCCATTTTGACCAGAATTTTTATCTTGAATGGGTGTTGAATCTTGTCACATGCTTCCTCTGTGTATATTGACAGGGTCCTTCCCTTTGTTAATGTAGGCTATGACATTGATTGATTTGTATATGTTGAGCATTCCTTACATGCCTGGAATAAATCCCACTAAAATTTTTTTTGTTGTTTTTTTTGTTTTGTTTTCATGTGTTGTTGAATTAGGTTTACTTAAATTTCATTGAGGTCTTTTGCATCTATATTCATCAGTGATATCCGTTTGTAATTTTCTTATTTTGTGCTATCCTTGCCTGATTTTTATAATAAATGTCATGCTAGCCTCATAGAATATATTTGGGAGTTTTCCCTCCTCATACATTTTGTGGAAGAGTTTAAGGAAGGTGGGTATTAGGTCATCTCTGAATGTTTGGTAGAATTCAATAGTGAAGCCAACAGATCCTGGGCTCTTGTTTTTTGGGAGGCTTTTGATTTCTATTCTTATAATTGGTCTGTTCAAGTTATCTATGTCTGGGGAAGAAATTCTTTAAAGATGAGCTATGTTGCTGAATTTCTGGATAACAAAGGTCATACTGATGGATAAAAGTAGTGAAGAAAGTGCCAGCTCAGAGATATGCAGGTGCTGTGTTTGCAGCAGAGGTGGAAATACTCCCTCTTCACAACAGCCCTGGCAGCCCAGGAGAAGGCGTGGGAGGCAGGCCAGAAATGGAGGTGACGGGTTAAGAGACTGTCTACAGTGTCTGTGGTTTGTCAACTCCAGGCTGAAGTTAGGCAGTTACTTTAAAGATACTCTGGTGGAGTGTCCAGGACTCTAGTGAAGAGTGACATCCAAAAGAAAGAGCACAAGGATACCAGCTTCTCAGTCTTTCCCAGACATGCCCTAATGGACAGAGAAGGGCAGCCACCATGTATGCAGAGTCCCAGGCAGGCCTCCCATTCAAGGGTGAGATGTGTTGGAGAAAGCAACTTAACTGCACAGCAGGGGAGAACTTCACTGGCTGCCTGTTTCATCAGCTGGTTCATGATAAATAGGAACAGTTCTCCAAAGATCACAAGACCATAAAGGAAAACAAGCATTAAAGACGCAGGAAAAAGGGATGAACAGAGCAGCTGCCCCTAGAACAATGAAAGGAAAATAATTCGTGGAGATTTTCAGCTAACATCTTTAGATTCAAGATGGTATTTTATCTGCAAAATAATAATGGATTATAACAAAGGAGCAGTCAGGAAACAAAACAGATTTCGTGCAAATATAAAGCATGTTTGCATAAAATAAAAGAATTAAACAAAAATATTGAGGAGAGGAAGGATCAGAGGAGCTATGTAAGATACAAATTCATCAACTTTCGTATCAGCATGTCAGTAGCTGTTGCTCAGGGTTGATAAAGAGCTAGAGGTATTTTGTAAAAGTTGAATTAAATGTGCAAGTGAGCTCTTTTGGGGTAATAGCCATAAATTCAGTATCATATTCCTGGGAAGAGGATCAGAACTTGTCACACACACTTTTTTTTTTTAAAAGGGAAGGACTCCCAAATTGGTCTAGCCCTGGAGCAATCACTGTGGTAAAAGGAGTAGGACATTATAACCCAGTCTGACCTACCCATTCTTGTAGTTTTGGGGATTAATATTGGTTATCAGCAAAAGCACAGTTTCAACTTTAGCCGTAGAGTAAGTATATATCAAAATAAGTTGTACTTATATGTAAATGAATATATTCGCACATTTATGTATATGAGCCATTTGAGAATATGTTGCATATGTCTGCCTTTTTATTTTTTTAATTCTCCAGTGGGTCTTTCCTAAGAATAAGGCCATTGTCAAGCCACTTCTTTTGTTTGTTTGCAGCTGATAAGAGTCTGTGTGCGATCATGGAGAGGCCCTGTTCCGCTTCAAATCACTCTCCCTAGATCTAACATCCTTGATGATTCGTAACTATACCTGTCTATTCTGTAGTGGCCACAAAATGACTTCCCACCCTTTTCTCTACATTTACTATTTGGGTTCTGTAGTAAGCAAGGGCTCTTTTTTCCCATCATTTATTCATTATCTGGTTATTATTGATACGGATTCCTATATTCAAGGACTTAATTCATTACTTTCTTCATTTACTTTGGTGCTCATATGGTCCTGATTTTGACCAGTGAGAGCTCTTCAAGCTAACTTCTTTTTGGCATGACACCTTCATTTTTTGAGCACTCCCTGATTTTCTGACGTGACAAAATGTTTCAAGCTTGTCTTTTATCTTTCCTACCATAGTCTGGCAACAGCCATTTGTCTGAGAAACTGGTATCAGAAACCAAGACCTGAATGCTAGCTGTGCACATGGGCACCGTTGCGTCTCATCTCCTTCAGTTGTCAAAGCTGGGGAGTGGGTGGTGGCGGGGGGAATATACCCACACTGCATAGGTTCATACATGTACATTTACTCATTTTCTTAATCTATACCACATCTAAAACGGTTTTAGGATTACTTTACACATACACCAACCAAAAAGAGTTCAGAACTTACTTGTTATTCTCCCCATTTCTCCCAAAAACGGAGTCAGTGCCATGTTTATAAATTAGATTTTTTCCCTCTGTTCAATATGTTTGTTATTTATTTGTGACACACTTGGGTCCATCTCCTTCTGTTCATTTTCATCTTCAGTTTGTTATTTTTCAAAATGTAGAACTTTTAGTTGCTTTCAGGAGTAATGACTATATAAAAAGATGTACTCAGAGAAGTATCATTCCCTCCTGTATCCCTTTCACCTCATTCCCTCCACCTCTCCATGTAGGTAATCAATTGTTTTTTTGCCTTTCCTTTCCTGTATTTCTTGTAGTAATATAGATACGTGCATATTTTCTTACTTTTTCTTTATTCTTTCACAGAAGTAGCATATCATTCTCATTTGCCCTTTACTTTTGTCACTGAATTTTTAATATTCCATATTCTTTCTTAATCACTTTTATATCTGCATCATTCTCCATTGGCTATATCCTAATTTATTCAACCACTTCTGTTTGATGTCTTGGCATTAGTTTTCATTATTTTGAATTAGCAAATAATGCTGCTGTGAACAACCTCATATGCATAGGTGTTTTCTCATTGTCAGAGGTGTGTCTTTAGTGTGTCTCTAGTGAATTTGCCGAGTCAAGGGTCTATGCATACCTAGTTTTGTTAAATTTTATTTGGTCACTATTTTTGAAGAACCTGGAACTGCTGGAAGCAAACAATCATCCATGGGTCAAAATCTATAGGTAAAGCAATTTGAAAGTTAAAATGTCTGTATTTGATGAAACTCTCAAGAATAAGCTTTTCAAACTTTAATTGCAAAGAAGGGGCAAAGCTTATTTCATCCTGTCTTCTGGAGGTTGACTGATGATACTTTCTTGATGTCCTCTTTGAAAATCCCAATTAGAAGCTTACAAGGAATCTTCCTGATACTTGTTTTTATCAGAAGAGCTCCAGGAAGAATTTTTGGAACTCAGAATTGATTCTGTTGCCAAAGGTAACATCTAGAAAATCACTCTGAAGATTTTCCAGGTAGAGTATCTTTTTTATTAACCCCCAAATAAGTTCGCAGGTTTCACCGGGCATTTTCCTATTTTACTGACATTTGCTTGAAGTGTGCCCTCCTGCTCCACTACGGCTGGAAAAGTCTGGCAGTGCTGACTTGGGATGTGCCTCACATGGCCCCTCCATGCTTTCTTTATGTAGTGTTTTCTGAAAACATGGAAGGTGGTGTGTGTGTGTGTGTGTTGTTTCATGAAGTTTCATGTTTTGAGCAGTTTATTAATTGTGGTTTGAGCTTGGTCTTGAGTATGTTTCATAAGCACATGTTTTCAACATATATATAAATAGTTACACATCTAATTTAAAATGAAGATTGAATATGGATAGACAAAGTTTTCTAGTGTAATAAAGTTACATTTACTAGATAGACAGCATTTCAGATGCTGGGAAGGATTTCAGGTTTTACATGTTAAGTGGGGTTCTGAGCATGTGATTACTTGGTGACTTTTGGTGTATTAATTAGCACTCTTTGCATTTGTGTCCAGAAAGTTAACAAGAAACCTTCTTTTGTGAAGAGATCCATTTAAAAAAAAACAACAAGTATGGATTTGTGAATTTTTTTTCTCTTTTTAGAAAGTCATTGGACGTTTTTGTTGCTGATATTTTTGTTATTATTTTGATATTCAAATAAAATTGGGGAAGATTTGAAGTTTTTACATTTATTGAAAGGGATACTGGGATTTTTAAAGCCAGGAAACATGATACACTTAAAAAGCCATAGGCTGTGAGTCAGATGAGCTGAGTGCAGGCCCTTCTGCTCTGCTGCTGCTTTGGGCCTCACTGCTTTACACCTGTTCGTTCACCTAGAACATGAGGGCGGTCTGCCCCGTGTCCCTCGTGGGATTGTGGTCAGTAGTTAGAGACACGGAACATACAGGTGCTTTGTAGAGTATAAGTGGCCATACAGTTTTCTTTGTGAGAAGCTGCAGAACATGAGACGAATATTTCTGAGAAAATTCCTCTTCCTTTAAAATGGTTTCACCTTGTTTGCTTGAGAGTCTCTCTCTAAAATGACAGGCCCTTGATTCGTTTCCTCAGCTGTACAAAAAATAACTTTGTAAGAGCACTTCCCTGCTAGTAGACACTCCAGTCTTGTGCCTGGGGATTGTGGGTGGGCTGAGTTTTCGATGAGCTGTTGGGCTCTGTGAAGGATGGAGGGTATTGAAGAGAGAGGCAGGCTGACGCTGCAGGCAACTCTGGTTGGTCTTCCTGCCACGTCTTTATCATGCTGGATCTTTCTACTCTAAAAAGGCCATTGGTTTCTCTCTTTCCTTATCCTCAGTTCTGTCACTTGGCAAGACGACTGGCTCTACTTGTTGGATCTTTCAAATCATTTTTTCCTTCAAGTTTCCGTTGACGATATCTAGCCTCGGCCTTTATTCCCTCTTGCCTGAGCTTGCCATCGTGACCCTCTTGTAGAGGTGATGTCTCACCTCTTTTGTCTGGTGTACAGAGTGCTGCGTCGCACAGCGCTTCTCTTCACTGTCCTGTCATCCAGTCAGACCAGACTGTCTTTCACAAAATAGGCTCTAACACTCTTCCATTCCCCAAGAATGCCTTGCAGGTTAAGACCATGCCTGGGTTCAGGTCTTTTTCCCCATCGCTTACTAACCAACACTGAAAGTCTTAACTTCACTTTGCCTCTTGATAAAGTGAGAAAAATAATACTCTGCTTTGTAAAGTTGTTGTGAGGAGAGTAGTAAAGGGGATAATCAACATAAAGGACTTAGAGAACAGTGCTTGCACATCGCCGTAATCTACGTGTTAGCTGCAATTATTGTTACTATCTTTGGGCAGAATTCCATTACAGCTCTGCTCAAATGCCTCTTCCCAAATCTTTCCAGTGACAAACAGTATTACCTATTCATTGATGCATCTATCTATCTGTCAGAATACTTCATTGAATAGTTACTGTGTATAAGACATAGTACTGTTCACTGTGAGGAATACAAACCTTAATCAAGTATGTACTACTGTCTTCTAGAAGTCTAGTAGCAGGGCTCAAACATGTGTAAAATATCCATCTACTCAGCAGTGTTTGTCAAGCAGCTGCTGAGAAGTCCATGCACCGTCTGGTTCTGAGCCTGGTGTCATGGTTAATGACTATCTTTGGTGAAAGGTCCAAGTTTGAGATCTTAAGGAAAAAGCAGCTGAAGTGCTTTGGGTGATAAGAAAAAGATTTTTTCAGCTAGGACAGTCAGGAAACACTCTGAGAAGAGAAATAGCTGTCTTAGTAGGGCCTTGGAGGAGGCAGGGACCTTGGCCATCTCCAGGTCTCTCAGGAAGCATTCATTTCCTGTGCGAGGCTGTGGGTTAGGTGGTTTATAGGATTTTTAGAATTGTAATCTTGAAAGCAAGAGACAGTGTCGTCCTCATTTTTTAGTTTCTAGTACTCATTCATACACATATATAAAGACTGTGTTCAGTAGAGGATGATCACAGTTTAGGGAGATGTCTCTTCTCATGTAATTTAAAGGAAGATTGGAATTTGAGGATTTTCAGTATCTGTGAAGCAAGTAAACTTCCTAGAGATGATGTAAACGGAGAGTTAGGTTTTTGGAGATATTTATGTTATTTTATTTACCAGTAACCATAGTCGTGGTGGTCATGCTGGTGGATATAAAAATGAATTCTGCATTAATCCATGTGGCTGTTCTTCCCATATTTCTGTGTATTTCTGGGAAGAAACGTACATTCTCCATTAAAGCCTATGCTGGTCCAAGAATTCTAGGATATGATATTTTAACTTTGATCACATGAGAAATCTTAGTTTTAAAACCTGCCCAACAGTTTTAATTCTGAATTTCTCCTTGTAGCAGGGAGCAAGGACCAACCCCATTGGAGAAAAAGAAGAAAGGAAAAAGGAAAAGTGAAACCACAGTGGAGAGTTTAGAGCTGGATCAGGGCCTGCCGAACTCATCTCTGCGGAGTCCTGAGGAGTCCACTGAGTCTGCAGACAGCCAGGTACAGCGTGACTGGGAGCCCTGGTGAGGTGTGGCCGCGGACAGCGTCTCGCTGCTGCTGACCGTTGCTCCTCTCTCCCTCTCTCAGGCCTCCATGCCCTGTGCACACTCCTGAGCTGGGCTTTCGCTGTTTTGGTGGGTGAGCACCCAAAAGACCACAGGCTTTCCCCCAGCATCCTGCTCTTTAGACTAATAACCTCCCAGTTTCTTAGTAGTACTCAATTCCTTCCTGGGACGCATGACGTTAGGCTGCAGGGAGTGAAGTGAAAAGTGGAGCTGTGAGCCCAGTTAGGTAAAGCTCAGAAGGCCTGTTTTGCCAGAACAGCATGCACTTAGGGCTTGAGTGGTAGGCCAGTCTACACAAGGACATTTCGTCATCCCAGATCCTGGGAAGATCAGGAATGTGTGTATTTTGCCAAAATAGTAAGAAAAGTTTGGAAACAAAGAATTGCCCTTATAAAAGCTATTCCTAAGGTTTAGTGCAGTGTGCCCATGACGTTGACAGGAAATTTTTCCCTGAGTTGAGGCAGTCCCTCTTGGACATGAGGCCTGATATTCGAAAGTTCTGTTTAAACCGTAGTTTGCCCATACTGTGCTATTGTAGTGGTACTATTTAGAATAAGACATAATCACTGCACCTTCAAGTATTATCTAGACTATTAGTTTTCTGTGTGATCTTCATTGTAGAAAGGTGTCAGTTCTTAACATCGTGGTGGTAGCAGGGAATAGTGTCTGGGTATTAGAGCAGAAACACACCCACCCCACCCCCTCACTGTGTAAAAACTGGTCCTTGTGGCTCTTAGGTATCCTGATTGACAGGAGTAAGGACATTGGATTTGATGCCAGGAGGTTAAATGTTCCTACAATAGTGAACTGTAGACTCCCTTATGTAGATTCACCGTCATGGCACAGTGAAGAAATGACGGGGACACAGGAAAAAACCCAGAAGATATCTTTTAGCAGGTAAACGACGTCAGGTTTTTTTGTTTTTGTTTTTGAAATTTCAAATATTTTGAGAGTGAGCTAGCTGATGAATGATTCCCAAAAGTGTTTCTACTTCTTGGATGTGCTATGTATATAGTAATGAACCCTGTGTTTTCTGTTTGAGGAAGGCCATTCGACTGATTTTTTGTAGAATGTTGTCTCTCTTAAAAGGTCACAAGCTACTTAATTATATATGAGCCCTTCACTGGTGACTCTCAAATCTTATTTTGTCACAGAAGATGTGTCTCTTCTTTTCGAAGGGTGTTAATGAGATTCTAGAATTAAGTCCTAATAAAAAATGGTATTATTTAGATTTTCAGGAGTACATGGTAAGTATGGTAAATTTAACAACAACAAAAAAATCAAAACAAATACCATTTTCAATTAAAAAAAAACATGGTCGTTAAATCAGAGCTTCTGTCTATGCTGGAAAGGACCTCAAAGGTGATGGAATTGACCTCCCGTCTCCGTTAATGGGAGTAGACCCCAGTTTCAGAAAGGAGGTCTAGTCACTGTCCCTGGCGCATAAAGTACGTCTGTCTCACTGGATTCTGAGCCCGCTCGCTCTTCTCTGTGGATTCTGGCAGTCCGGGTCTCTCCCTCGGCTGGATCCCGTTTTGAGTGACCGCGGTTCTTTGTTGTGTACGGAGCTTCCTTCTGTAAAGTGCAAAGGTCCCCTTCGCCTGTCGGCATGCAGCTGCACCTGCCGTTGACCCTGTGCTCTCTGACGGTGTGTTTGCCCTGCAGAAGCGGCGCTCCGGGAGGCAGGTGAAGCGCAGGAAATACAACGAGGACCTGGACTTCAAGGTGGTGGATGATGACGGGGAAACAATCGCTGTTCTGGGAGCTGGTCGGACACCCGCCCTCTCTGCTTCCACCCTGGCGTGGCAGGCGGAGGTACGGCCTTGGGACCGGGGTGCTGGCCTGGCTGGACGGACATTTGTCTACTTCAGAGAGTTGTGACACTTTCGTAAGCCTAAGTTAGATCATTTTAATTGTTGTGTGTAACTTTCACAGTGCAACGTGCTTGTTCTTAATCTGAGATGCCTTACTGTGCCCAGCTCATCACACTCTAGTTCACCAGATTCCGTTTCGGATACAGTGCCTTCACCCATTTTTCTCATTACTCAGCCAGAAGACTCGTCTTGTAATGCTGTGCTCGCTGCCTTTTCCCACCTGCCGGCCTTGGTCTGGGTTGCCCTGAATGTGGAACGTTCTTCCACACTTTGCATGACCGCATCACCGCTTTCGAGGTTTACCTAAGACGGTGCCTCTTCAGAGAGCTCTTTCCTTACTCTCGTTTAAAGGAGATCCCTGCCCCTCTTTCTAACAGTCCTCTCTTTCACTCCTTGTTTACTTCTTTTATAATTTGAATTGTGTTCCTACTTCATTTCATTCTTATATTCAGTTGTAAAAGTCTGATACATAGTAAGTAGTTGTTCATGAATTAAACCACATAAACTAGTAATCATACTTGGAACTTAGATCCAAGTAGTGTGTATTCAGAGCCCATTGCAGGCCCGGTTTTGGGATATAGGCTTGTGTGTCAAGGCCCTTGCCTCCAAGGAGTGCCTGAGGAGCAAGGCTACGGCTGTGCTGACACTGTGGTGTGGACGCCCTGGAAGTGCGTGCTACGTGCTGGGAGGGGGCATTTCCCACATCAGTGTGTGTCCCAGGAGGGGGCATTTCCCACATGAGCTAGAACCTGGAGCCTGCCGGTGCTGCACTCAGTATGACAGGTAGACAAGCTCAGCTGACGGGGGTCTGGCTTGAGAAGCGGTGGCGAAGAGCCCTGAGTGGTGGGAAGAGTCACATCATTCCTGACATCGCCCAAGGTGTTGGCTTTTTTACTGTAGGTGGAATGACAGGTTCCAAGAAGCAGGACAGCCATACTAACATTTTAGTCATTTCCATTGGGTGCAGTCTTAACGGAGGAAGAGAACAGCAGTAGGACCTGAAAGGAAGGGAGGTAAGTGCTGAAATGCAGGAGGTCTGTTTCAAGGAGCTTACAGAGAAATTAGAAGCAGAAGAAGAAACAGGCCGAGCATGAAGGAGGCATCTTTATGAGCAGCAGGTTCTGGGACACGGGCTGTTGGCTGTCCTGGCAGCCCCGCGCTGACTTAGCAGAACTCGGGTCCCCCTGTTGCGAGTGCCGCTCCCTAAAGCTGGTAGCCCTCACTCTACCTCAGCCCCCTTGCCTCCAGCTGAGAACTTTTCACATAGTTTAACATACCCTTTCACTGTTTGAATGGGAAGTAGCCGGGAGCTGGGATCATTGTCCCTATTTCAATAATCAAGAAACAAGTATGGGCATGATCTGAATCACAGTTAGATGGCAGCAGTGGGTTAGTGACTGGCATGTCGTGCTGACGTCATGGCACTCTGCACAGGGCTGTCAGTTGGCAAGCGTAACGTTAGTAGGAATAGTAATGTGATCTGTTTTCATCCCAATACTTTTCAAGCAAATAGTTAAAACTAGCCCTTGTAAAACTGCCATGGGGTGATAGGATTATATTACTTTGTAATGGGTTTTGCTTCCTTGGAGATTTTATAGTTGGTTTGATAGGTAAAATACTATAAGGGATTTTATTTTCTCCTAGTAGTCATTTAGCCTAAGTCTTTAACAATATTTCAGTAGTTGTTATGACTTCTCCCCTGGCACCTGAAGGACAGTCTTAACTTACCTGTCAGAAATAAATTTAGGAAAGTGTATGTATCTTAAAAAGAATTTGAATTTTCATTTATTATGCCTCAACGTTGTTATGAAATTTAAGTAAGGAGGAGGCTTGATAATGCGGTTTTAGTGTTAATGTTTAGAAAGGCACTCATGTGGACCTGGCCTTCTTGCCTTGGGCCTGACTCAGCATGCAGGCAGACCGGCCCACCTGTGCGGGACCCAGCGGGCTCAGAACCAGTGCTCCATAGAGCTTCATGGAGCCGCAGCTCCTGCAGGGCCAAACCCACCCCACTTACATCTGTTCTGCATATTGGGCTTCCTGATTTGCATGAAGATATCCTAGGCTAAAGCAAAGCTTGAAAGCCATGGATTTCGTCTCCAATTCCAAGCAATCCTCAGCATCAATTTGCACAGAAAATTAGCTGAAAACAAGACTTTATGAGGCCTTTCCCAAGGCCCTTTGAGAAGTGTGTGCTTGCTCGCTGGCTTTAGTTAGGCACAGAAGAGTGTGGAGTTGGCACCAAAAAGGCACTGCACTGCTCCCAACGCTCTGCTTCTGTGCAGTGTCTTATCACACTCAGCCCAGTTCTGTGGCTGCTGGCCCTGTCCCAGCCTCAGACTGCAGCCTCAGCATTGGTTACTGGGTGGTGAGTTGTTAAAACCGTCTTTACCTGTGATTCATTCTAGCTCAAGACTGGCATATTGGCCCACCTGAGCTTTGGAGTTCAGAGAAAGGAAAGTCCCCTGACTTAGATTGAAGTTCAAGGCCTGGAAATA
Source organism: Solenodon paradoxus (assembly GCA_004363575.1). Classification (NCBI taxonomy): domain Eukaryota; kingdom Metazoa; phylum Chordata; class Mammalia; order Eulipotyphla; family Solenodontidae; genus Solenodon; species Solenodon paradoxus. The sequence goes on along the minus strand of RJWH01002467.1, from coordinate 114,233 downwards.
AGTTTTCATCCTGATTGTGACTCTGCTTTCGTACATTTATCAAACTGAAGTCGGTGCCTGGAACAGAGACAGACTTTCACAGTTGCGGAGCATTTACTACATACAGATTTTTACAAGGTTGTTTCGGTTTTGGCTTTCTTCAATTTGTGTAGCTCACGTGATTTTGCCTTTTGGAACAAAAGGACTTTACTTTGAATGAGACTTCGGCTCACCTTGCTCTTCATGCCTCACTCTATGTCTTCGCAGATCCGTGCTCTGACCTTTCCCTGTGACAAGCAGACTGAGTACAGTTGTCACCTCAGGAAGCCCCAGACTCCACCCGTGACAAGTGATCCCAACCCCCATACTCCACAGCACTTTAATGTTTAACTGTGTCATTATCCTTTAAATTCCTACTAATTTTTCTTTCCTCCTACTAAGCCATGAGCTACTTTAGGATAGGGCTTGTCTCTTTTCCTGTGTGCCTCTCAGGAATAACAGAGTTTCAACAAAGTAGAATTTACAGTAAATCCTGGGACGCATTCATAGGAAAACTCACATGTGCTGCTTTTCATCCTCTTATTTTGTGGTGTTAGTACTGTTGTATATATTATTCCCAAAGTTGAGAGTCAGCTGAAACCTTTGCACCACGTGTTTATAATCTGTGACTACAGGCACACCATGGAGATTTTGTAGATATACTTCCAGCCTGTCACAGTGAAGCTAATCACATGAGTTTTTAGCTTCTTGGTGCATATAAAAAAAGTTATGTTTTCACAATAGTGTATTCTTGTTACGTGTGCAATGGCATTATCTCTAAAAAACACATGTGCATACCTCAATTAAAAATACTTTATTGCTTGCAAATACTAACCATCATGTGACCTTTCAGTGATTTGCAGCCTTTTTCCTGGTGGAGGGTCTTGCCTCGATGTTGATCACAGTTGAATGGTCAGAGTGGTGGTTGTTTAAGATTGAGTGTCTGTGACAGTTTTATTTAACTGATAGTGATGATGACATTTGCTGCGTCAGTTTGACTCTTCCTTTTATGAAAGATTTCTCTGCAGCATGTGATGCATGCTGTTTGGTAGCGTTTTACCCACAGTAGAACTTTTTTCAGAATTGGAGACAATCCTCTCAAACCCACCTGCTGCTTTATTAACGAAGTTAATGTGATTCCAGATCCTTGGTTGTCACTTCATCAGTGTGCCAGCATCTTCACCAGGAGTAGATCTGTCTCAAGAAATCACTGTCTTTGCTCATCCTTAGGCCACCTCCTCATCCACTCAAGTTTTCTCACGAGCTTGAAGCATTGCAGTCACGTCTTCATGCTCCATCTCTAATTCTAGTTCTGTTGCTGTTTCTGAAAGCACATCTGCAGTTACTCCTCCTGAAGTTTCGAACCCCTTGATGTCATCAGTACTTGCTGTTTCACCATGCATAGTTATGTTGCAGATATGACTTATTTCCTTAAAGCTCATGAGCCAATCTCTGCTAGCTTCAGGCTTTTCTTCTGCAGCATCCTCACCTCTCTCAGCCTTCGTAGGATTGAAGAGAGATAGGGTCTTGCTCTGGATTAGAGTTTGGGACTTTGGGAATGTTGTGGCTTATTTATCTTCAGTCTAGAACACTAAAACTTTATCAGCTGTAAGGCTGTTGGTGGACACCCGTATCATTCATGTGTTCATTGGAGTAATACTGTTAATTTCCTTCAAGAACTTTTCCTTTGCATTTACAGCTTGGCTTTTTGGTGCAAGAAGCCTAGCTTTGGCCTGTCTCCCCTTTTGACATGCCTTACTTACTGTGCTTTGTTGTTTCTAGCTTTTGATTTCAAGTGAGAGACATGTGACGCTTCCTTTTACTGAAGACGTACAGGCCTTTGAAGAGCTATTAGTTAGCATAGTTTCAATATTGTTGTCTCTCAGGGTTTAGGGCGGCCTGAGGAGGTGAGAGAGAGGGAGACCAGTCAGAGCACACACATGTTGTGACAGGGATTAAGTTCACTGTTATATGGGCATGGCCTGTGGCACCCCAGAACAATTACAGTGGCAGCATCAAAGATCATTGATCAGATCAGCGTAACAGATATAAAAATAATGAAAAAAAATTCAAATATTACAATAATTACCAAAATGAGACACAGAGACATGAGGTGAGACCAGTAGACTCGCTCGACCAGCATTGATGCATATGTTCAGTTAAAAATTAAGTGCGTCTGGCTTTCCTTTGTCTGCCTCCGCCACACGGTTTCGAGAATCAGTCCCTGTGGCTCCTTCAAGACTGTGAATTTGTAAAGCAAGTGTCACCTTGTGATGCATGTAATTTTCACATAAGTAGTGCTTCATGTTAGGTAGTAACTTTCAAAAAAATTTTACAGTTGTACTTACATTTGTTTAATGTATAAATAATCAATAAATGTGCTTAAAACCCATTAGGTAAGCAAGTATAATTTTTTTAAACTCAAGGATTAAAAAATCAATAATAAGATATTTTTTTCTCGGGCTCTAATTCTCTGTATTTCTTTTCTAATGGCTGATTTTTTCTTTCTGATATTGATCTACCTGTCACTCCTAGCAGGCACTCGAGCCTGCGGACAGACCCGTGCAGAGGCTCCTTGCTACTGTTTGGCCTCTTCTAGCTTTGTACTGACTTGTGTGGTTCGGTGGGGGGACAGGACTCCTGTCTGCTGGGCCTGGGTGGGTGGTTTTGATTCTTCCCATTTTAATCAATTGCAACTGCTGTTTCCCACCCTGTGTTTTTCTTCAGATTGTCTCATGTGTTAGTTTCCTTTTGGTTTCTACTACCTGTTGTGCTGAGATCAGTCTTTAAATTATTGTCACAGTTTCAGTCTTGCTACAAGTTTCAGTCCTAACCCAGACTGATTCTCCCAGAACACCTAGGAGATTTCCCTTAGTTCACAGACTCCTGCTCACGAATCTAAGGAAGTTACTTCTTAACACTTATATTAGATCAAAACTCCTGCCTAGTTTTGTTGTTTTTAGTGTGCCGACGGCCTACCCTTTTACACTCATTTATTTCCACTCATTTTCTTATAATGCTTTGGCCCTAATAAGACTGGTTACTTAATATCCCAAACTTGCATCCTGCTTCCCATAGTCTTGTTTCTTCTTTCATTTGGTTCATTTTGGCTTTCCTTCCTCTTCTCGGTCCTCTTTTATGAGCCACCATTCTTTAGGGCCTACCTCTAAAACCTCACCTGTTCTGTGAAATCCAGGCAGTTACTGCCTTCTGCGCTCTCATTGGACTTTTGGTTGCTGCCACACCAGTTAACATGTCCCCTGGGACAATTCTGAGAGACTGCGTACTGTGCGTTTCCCAAATGAATATGAACTTCTTAAGACCAAGCCTCTTGTTTGATGTTACTAATATCCCTCCATAACACTCAGTAAATACTTGGAGATTTGAAAAGTGAGTTCCTTCTTTTTAGAAACTGTTCTTTCAGTTCGCTTAATAGAAGTAGATCAGATAGTTAGTTGAGATTGGGTGAATTGGGTTGAAATTTTTTGGAAATGTTCCTAAGGAAATATATTTTAAAATTATATGCATCTTGACATGAAAGTGAATGAATTGAAATTGTCTTTTTTGAAGGATACTTTGAGAAGATTCCAAGTCATTCAGAAGAGACAGTTGTATGGCAGTGTGCTTGGCTGGCTCTTACCTGTGTCATCTGTATGCACTGAGTATGCACACATGGGCAGGCTTATGCACAATCTCTGTTTTGGGAAAAAGCCTGATTTTCCCGTTTTTTTCTGCTTTTGATGTGCATTTTGGAAATGCTGCTTTATTCCTTTTATTGGGATAGAATAAAATCTTATTTTCTGTGTTTTGGTGATAATCCTTGATTGTCTTCATTGATTTTTTTTAACACTTGTGTTCACCACCATTTACTATCAGTTCACCCCAAGTCTGAAATTTCATTTCCAATTCCTTAATCTTTACTTAATATTTTTCAATAACAAAGAATATGTTAAGCATTCCATCTTTTTAAAATTCAAAGTGAAGTCCAGTGCTGTCTTCATCCCTGCATCAATATTTCATTGAATTTAGTCCTGCTTGAACTCTAAATGGCGATCAAAGTCAAACTGTTTTCATGCGTGTAGGAATAAGAAACTGAAGCATCTGATGGTGAGGAAGAAAGCATTACTCCTTTCAGAGAGAGAAGGTAGGAAAGGTAGTCATCAGTACGAAAGTAGATGTCTTCATTTCTGCAGCCTCTTTTGATTTGGCTAGGTGTCTGTGTTCACACAGCACTTGCTTCGTTCTACAATGAACACTTTGTTTTAATTTTTTTATTGCAGTAACTTCGATTTCACACATTAAAATAAACTCATGTATCGGTTCCCATATGTACACTTTCCCCATCCTCAGATATATGTCAGGACACCCTGCCCTCCACCACATCACCAAGTGTTCTGCACCATTCCCAGTGGGCTCTGCCACCATTTGTCTCTCCTGCTCCCACCCTGTCTCATTCTCTATTGGTACCTTCACTTCTATTCCAAGTGTCCAAGAATGGTTTTGTTTCGACTATTCCTTGTTTTTTTTATATTCACGTTCCACCTGTGAGTGAGGTCATCTGGTGTCTATCTTTCTTCTTTTGATTTAATTCACTTAGCATAATCTCCTCAAGTTCTATCCATGTTGATTCAAATGACAGAATTTCATCTTTTCTGAGGGCTGTGTAGGATTCCATTGTATATGTGCCACATCTTGATTCATTCATCTGATGTTGGGCACTGAGGTAGTTTCCAGTTCTTAACTATTGCGAATTGGGCTTCAGTAAACATGGGCAGTGCATAAATCTCTGCGAGATTTTTTGTATCTTTCAGTTGAGTACCCCAAAATGGGATGGCGGGATCATATGGGATTTTGAGGAATCTCCATACTCTGTTCCATACACTGTGTACCAATTTGCACTCCCACCAACAGTGTGAAAGTGTTCCTTTTTCTCCACATCCTCGCCAACATTTGTTGTTTACAGACTTCTGCAGAATAGCCAGTCTCTCAGGTATAAGGTGATATCTCACTGTTGTTTTGATTTGCATTTCCCTTATAGCCAGTGAGTAGGAACATCTTTTCATGTGCCTGTTGGCCATCTGTGTATCCTCTTCAGAAAAATGTCTCTCTGGTTCCTTTTCTCATTTTTTGATTGCATTGCCTATTTTTCTGTTACTGAGTTTTATGGGTTCTTTGTACATTTTGTATACTTAGCACCTGTCAGAAATATGGAATGCAAATATGTTCTGCCAGTTAGTAGGTTTTCTTTTTGTATTGGGGATGTTTTCTTTCACTTGAAGAGCTCTTTAAGTTCAATATAGTCCCAGTTGTTTATTTTTCTTTTTATTTCCCTTGATTCTGGAGTTAAGTCCCCAAAGGCCTCACTAAGGCTAATGTCATGTAAGGTCTCTCCTGTGCTATCTTCCAAGAATTTTATGATTTCCTGTCTTATGTCCAAGTCTCTAGTCCATTTTGAATTAATTTTTGTGAATGGTGTTGGAGAGTGGTCTAGCTTCATTCTTTTCCATGTGGCTGTCCAGTTTTCCCAATACTGTTTATTGAAGTGAAGAGACTTTCCTTTCTCCATTGTATGCTTTTGGTTCCTTTGTCATAGATTAACTGACTCATGCCTCAACAACTTTTAAAACATGTTAGCCCATCTGGTAATTCCTTGGTGATAAAAGACTATAACTAATTCATTTATTTCTGTAAGACCAGTGCATAAACACAAAACACACTTAGTAAGTAATGTGGAAAAAATTCAGGAAGGAAGTGAATTAGGAAGTTAGTAAGGTGGTTCATGAATCTACTTTCTCTTAATTGGGCGCCAGTTCCTTTGCTCATTGTCTGCTTGCATAGTCGGAGCTGTCTGGGTCAGGGTTAGTGACCTTGCTGCTCAAGAAAGTACAGGACACCTGACTTCAGCCTTTGCTTTAGTCATCCTGGTTGTCTGTGATAGGGCTGAAGTCTAGAGAAGGGGAGACTTGTTAATTAAATGATGTCGATTAAGAATAATCGTTGTCTCCAGTGTGTGGCTTTAAGAGTTTGAAGCTTTATTTCCATGTACATTCCCTTCTATCTTTCTTTCCTTTTCCTTGGTGTTTAGCATTCAACAGATATTCATCACTTATTGATGTCTTTTCTAGGTATGTAACTACTTTAGTGAATAAAGCAGGCTAGCATCCCTGCTCCCAGAAGGTTTAGATTGCAAGGGGAGAAGATAGGCAGTCATTCTTTCTTTTCTTGTGCTTAAGAATTAAGCAGAACAAATGGAAACTTTAACAGAAAAACAAAAACTTAGTTTACATCCTACCTTCTGCTGTGTGCCACTTGCCTTCTTTCTGAGAAGTGGGAAATATTTGTCATTTTGCATTAACTTGGATACGGCCCCTACACAGCACCATGTGTCTGGGGGATGTAACATATCTGTAAACTTTGGAAGCCTCTGTCAGTGCCTGCTGGCTACCATACTTCTCTACCATCTGCCTTCCTTTTTCTTTTTAACACTTTTCTGGGAAAAACTTGACTTTAAGATCTTAGAAAGTGTAATGTGTTCTCTCTTGGTATGGCTTGGGGACATGGTGCTAGAATGGGTTAAAGAAGATGGTGATTTGCAACACAGATGTCTTTCAAAAGGCAAGGGACCCAGAATAGTGAGAGAGTTCAGGCTGCAGTGATGAGTGTTCTTTTCCTGTAAAGCTCTAAGACTCACCTTGTGATGAATGCTGGCTTTGTGAAGGGCAGATAATGTCTGTGAAACCACTGAAGTAAAACTGCTCAAGTAAAGTCCTGGAAAGAATTGCAAACAAATGTTCTAACTCAGTGCATCCTTTTTGAAGTTTGTCATTCTTAATGCATATTTTTTAAAAACCACATGACTATTTAAAAAAAAAAAATTCATGGAGATTAGAAGCCAAGAATTATTGATCTGTATCTAGGGTAAGTTGGGAGAAATGAATATATTTTCATTTGAGATTTGTATTCAAGGGATGATCAGTAAAATGAAAACCATTTCCATGAAGAGGGGAAAGATGGTATAGCATAGTAAATAAGAGCTTTCATTTGCATAGGTTTACTGTTCACAGGTTGTTTTAACATACCTTTTTATTGTCTCAGAAACCCAATGAGATAAACATTTTTAATTCCTCTTTTGATACATTCGATAATTAAGAGGTACTGACCTACCCAAAGTCAGTAACTAGTTAGTAGGTGATAGAATTGGGACCTTGTGATTCTAAGGCCCTCAGACTTCTTTAGGTCATGCCTTTCTGAAAATTTTATGCAGTTGTGTAGGCAGTTTGGACAGAGAAAGGAAGTCCCCAGACCAATTTTAATGATGTTAAAGTCATATCTGAAATCAAGAATTTGAAAACCAGAGTAACATTTCTGCTCCTGTGGGAAGGGATGGTGACAGTGTTGTGCTCGGAGGTTGTGGGCTGATAGGAAGGAAGCCTTGGCGCTCAAAGGTGAGTTTATGGATGAGTACTTTGTAGTATTTCTTGGATTCTGTGGTGCCAGTAATTTTCCTTCTTTTTAAATCTCTCTAGGAGCCTCCAGAAGATGACGCAAACATCATTGAGAAGATCCTGGCATCTAAGACTGTCCAGGAGGTTAGTGACTCAGGCTTCTGGCTTCTGTATCACTCGCATAGCTTGCACATTCTTGGAATAGATACTTGACTAAAGAACCTGGAATGGCCACACTTGGCTAGAATGGAGGACTAGTCTAACTAGTCAAGTAAGAATATTGTCTGGCTAGTCAGCACTTGCTTTTAAAATCCCATAGAAGATTTTATGGCATAAAATGTTAAAATATTTGAGTAGGTTCCAAAATGATTTTTTCCCTCCATTGTGAGCCTAGCAAAAGATATTTATCCCTTAGTTACTGTAACCCACTGAATATCATCTGAGGGTCAAGAAGAAGACATGGAATGAGAGTTCTAATGGAAATCGTGGGTTCATTTTTCTTTTGACATTTCAGAGCCATTGTAGGGTTTCTCTAGAGAAAATTTTTGGGGTGAAAAAGAGTATGTTGGTGCTGGTGGGAGCATGTTTTTCATCTTCACTTCAAATGCTTCTGAAAGTTAACTTCCTTGCTTTGAGCGTGAGCACTGTTGCTTCAGGGTGGCAGTCCGGCAAAGACACAGAGGCACATGCATGTCCTCCCGTCTGTACTAGGCCACGGTCATGACAGTGCTCAGAGTTTTAGGTCAGATGGGTCATTAGCCGATGCTGTCCCATCTGGACCATAGAAGAACACCGGGAGGATTGCTTCCTCAGCCTTTGAAAACCTGATCAGTAGTTACCAGAAAAAAATCTGAACATGAAAAGACCCTCAGACAAAAAATGGTACTAAAATTAGGTAGAGGTTTGACATGTCTTTTTTCTTTTGTGGTATGAGGATTATCTGCAGAGATGAGAGCTGATAACTGCTTCCTGTTGGTTATAGGTTCATCCAGGAGAACCCCCATTCGACTTGGAGCTGTTCTACGTTAAGTATAGAAATTTGTACGTCTATTTAATGTGCTCTTTGTATGTGGGTTTTATATGACTAAAGATCCTTTCCCTCATCATCTTATCTTCTGTGTTTTTCGATAATGGCCCTTAAGGCATGACCTATAGGTCTTTATTAACTCAGGTTCACCTCAGGCCATAGTACTCCACTTTGACGCGTATAGCATCACCTGGAGAGCCTTTAAAACTACCAAAGCCTAGTCCTGGCTCCTCTCAAGACCAGTTGACTCAGACTGTGGGATTAGTGTTCAGGAACTGGTGTCTTTAACAAACTCCCTGTGCAGTTCCCATTTGTACTCAGGATAGAGACTCACCACAGCGTATGTGCCTGTATAGCGCATACTCTACTTCTGTAGCATATGCTTTCCCTCTTGCGTATTTCCTTCTGTTACCTGCTCATTCTCACTAATGTGTATTCATGAGTGCCTGCCTATGTCTGCCCTCCCTGTGCTGTGACCTGTTGCTGCAGAAGCTGCAGAGTGTTAGTTGCTTGGAATTACTGCGTTGTTTTATTTTCTAGTTTTGCCCCACCTCCAGCAGTTTCACAACAAATCAGTGCACTGCTTCTGTATTAGGTGGTCACCCTGTTTATTGAAGCACCTTTAAAGCACAGTCGTTTGCTAGTTATGCACTTGTCTCACCATTTGTGTCTTTGCATAGTTCCTATTTACATTGTAAATGGGCTACAATGGAAGAGCTTGAAAAGGATCCTCGCATCGCACAGAAGATCAAGCGATTTAGGAATAAACAAGCCCAAATGAAGCACATTTTTACTGAGGTGAAGCAATGTTTACCGACTAACGTGACCATTGCTCTTCTTGCAGTATGTAACTTGGGTTCAGTTTCTTAGAGTCCTCTGCAGAAGTGTTGCTCAAGTCAGAGTGCTTCGTGTGCGCTGAATGGCAGCAAAATCAGACCAGATTTTAGCTAAAGAAAACAAATTATCCACCAAGGTATGAGGATCAGACCTTAAAACTAGCAGCACATACGAGTGTGCATCTGGGCCAGAACACCTATAAATAGCCAGGCAAGAGGAATGAGCACATAGCCTTTCATTCCCCACCTCTGCACTCCCCAAAAGGGCAACTCTTGAAAGACTTGAAGTTTAAATGTAAAAAACAAAGCTGAAGTCTTAGAAAATAAGCTCAGATAAACTTGGAAATTTCTAAATGTAGTACCTATTGCAAAATGAACAAGAGATGGTTTTCGATATTAAATAAATCTATATGTTTAGACCTTATAAAACCACAGACATATCTACAAGTAAATAATTAGGAGATAACGTGTATGTTATATATGCATACTCACTTTCCCTAATTAGATATGCACACACAAGTGTGCTCACAGACATTACTCTCAACATGGGAACATTTTCACTTACATTTTTGCGTAAACAGATGTACATCATACATACCACATATCCATAAAACAAACAGCTTTAATGGTAAGATATGCACTTACATTAAGAAAAATTAAAATGTCTAATAGAATAAATGAACTAATATATAGCAAATTCAGAAAAAAGAGAAAAAAATAACTATTAATCATACAGAAATGTAGTCCATTTCAGTAGTTGTCAAAGAATTGCAAATTCAGACTCAAGTATTTCACAGTTTTAAAGAAATATTTTATTCATTGTTGGTGAGGGTGTGGGGAAGAGGCAATTGTGTATGTCCTGTGTGAGAGCACAGCTTACTTATTAGTACGCCTGTCGTAAGAGCAGTGAGGCAGCAAAGAGAACGTCTTACAGCTTGCATGCCCTTTGAGCTAGAGGTTCTGTCCTTTATTTTAAGGAAACCTAAGTATTTATCTAAAGACTTAGCTGGGTTAAACAGCCACTTATGTTGGCAAATCAAATACAAACACAATGTTAGATAGTAGATACTTGTTAAAGTATGCTACATCCATAGCATGGAGAGCTGTGTGGCTAGTAAAAATTATAGTGGAGAACAATTCCTAATGACATAAAATGAGGCTCACTGTTTAAACTTTTGCTAGGTTAGGATTTCAGACTCTGAAAGTATATGGGGCAGTTCCATGTTGAGGGTGTAGGAGAAAAGACACACATAGTAAGGCATAGAAAGTATCTTAAATATGTATGAAAATGCTAACATTTTTTTCTCGTTGATATGATCGTGGTGACTTTTTTTTTTTAATATATGATTTTTAAATATTACTCAGATAAGAGTGGAAGGAGAGGAGAGGAGGAAGAAGCACTTGTGTGTATTTTTGCTCTCACCTCCCTGCCCTAGGTTGTGACCCCCCCGCCCCGCCCCCAGTCCTTGAGCTTTATGTAACCTGTGTCCCAGCACCGACTTAGCACGCAGAGCCACTAGGGCACGACTTAGCTTTTGAAGAAAAGAAGCAGTAAAAATTATTCTTAAAATGTAGTCACGAGTCCTGGACCATGAAAGTGCGCTCAGATGCCATCACATTACGGTGGGTTTGCCGCGCGGTAATACTGCGTCCCTTCCTTTTCCTCAGATGATGAAATTCTTTTAGGATCACGTGGGTAAGCTTTCTTGTCCCAGTATGGGCCTGTTTAACTTAAATATGGGCCCCTGCACCCGCCATCGTTGTTTGAAAGCCTCTGAAAGCTTTCTCATAGCAGTGTCCTCTAGTAGAGAAATGAGGACGGCAGGTGATGGCTAGGATTGGAAGGCCACCCTGAAGCCCGACTGGATACTCTCTGTTCTTGGAGCATTTTATTCACACTTCTGTTTTAGCAAGTCTTTATAGTATAGTAACTTGTTTACATGTCACTTCCTTCCACTTTAAGCCCCTCAAGACAGAGCCCATGTCTTCCTCAGTTTCTGTTCCTGGTAGGAGAAACAGTGTCCTAGTTAAGTTGCCTGTCCCAGAAAAAGGTTGTCTTCCTTCCTACAGACCCTCCATCCTCATTTTCTTTGAAATAAGTGCCACACTCTGTAATATTTTCTACAAAGCCCTGTGTTTCTACTTTCTGAATTATTTCCAAGGAGTGATTTTTCCTCGGTTGGGAATAGAGGAAACTGTCAGGGTACATAGAAGTAACCTAGCAGGGGTTTTTGCTCTTGTGGGGAGGAAAAGGTTTTGCGAAAACTGGAGGATGTCATAAAATTAAGGAGGAATAATAGTGGGAAGTAGTTCCTATAACATTGTTTTGGGTTTTGACTTAGTCAACATTTTTTTTAACAACTTGGGTAAATAATATTCTTAGGAAATACAGCACACTTTAGTTCTGAGTATAGATTCTTTGTGTCCATGATTTCATCTGCTTTGTAAGGCATCCAGGGCACCTGTGAGGCAGGCTCGGGCTCAGAAGGCTGAGTTCCCACATGCCTCATAGATGGAGGACTTCCCACTCCTAAAAATCAGACCCATTGCTGGGAGAATAAATGACTAAAAGTTCCAGTTTTCCTGGACAGGCTAGTATAAATTGAATATAGTGGCAGTAAGTAAATGTAAAGTCATACATATTTTCAAAATCTTTACAACTTTGAAGTGGAAAAGTGACTAGATAGCAGTTCTAGGATGGGAAGATAATGCCAATTCCATTATAGGTTTACGGTGACTTGAGGCAAGTGTAGCTGTTTTAGAAAGTAACACTGATCCTGGACTGCACCAGCAGAATGTCCTGCTGTGCCTTACTCTCATTCCTCAGAGGTGCATTCACTTGGGGACCAGGAGTCTGTGAGAGACTCTGCAAAACCCAAGAGTCGCTGCAGGCGGTCTCTCTGGGTGGTAAAGGGGAAGACAGCACTGGGCTAGGGGGCTGGGTTCAGTGGCCACACTGTTGGATGCAGGTTCCACCTACCACACATGGCCAACTGGCCCTGGGCCACTTGCGGAAGCGCCTTCAGACTCAGGCTCCCCATCTCTGTAAAGCGGAGCTCCTGATAGTGTCACATCGCAGAGACCAGCAGGGCTAAATGACCTTGTGTGTGGAGTGCTTGGCTGGAGCCTGCCCCTCATCACCGCTCCACAGATGTTAGTTCTCTGCATCAGAGGTACCTGGAAACCTGGGGTTATTTAACCCGTTTAGGCAGCAGAGTATTGAAGAGCCAACATGGAAGATAATCAACTGTATTTGCTGCTGCTATAAAGGAAAAACTTCACACCAATGAGTTACAGTTGCAGGGAGGAAATTAGGGTATAATTTAGTAATAGTGATGATAGTGGTAAAGATCATGATGTAACTACTGATCAGGTAGAGATAAACTTGTCTTTGCAGCAGCTTAGATCTTAGAAGGCAGTAAATTCCTGCACACAGGAATAATGCAGTCTGAAGATATGTCTGCCAGGGATGCTGTAAAAGTATCTTTGTTGATTAGAAGATGAAACTAGAGAGCCTCTGAAGTGCTTTTGCCTAAGGGACAGCAAGAACATTCCCATGTCCAGGACGGTGTCTTCTGGGTAAGAAAGACCTGCGTTAGTCTTCATTTCACACAGCTCTGTGACCTTAGTCACGTTACTTCTTTAACCTCTCCCAGTCAGTGTCCTCAGTTGTGGGGCAATTATAGCTCCTGCCTTTTGTAGTTTTGAGACTTATAGCACTTAGCAAAAATCTGGTCCTATATTGAGTATTTCTAAATACTTCTTTTTGTTTTATAAATGCAGCCTTTTTGAAGCATTGTGTACATAAAGAAATAAATTCTAAGGGTATAGCTCAGTGAATTTTCTCAAAATAGACACGCCTGTGCTCAGGAAATAGAGCTTTACCAGCTCCTCCACTGCCATCTGCCAGTGGCTAAGAAAAGCAGGAACTCCGAGTTTCCCACGGTTACCTGGAGCGAGGAGCAGTAGGGAAAGGGAATCCTCGTGCCTTTACGCAGTCTTCTAACACGGTCTTACCCTGTGAGGTGTTGTTGGCTCCTTTAGTTTAGACGTGAAGAGCAGATTTGGGGCGGGTGCCCAAGAAATGTCCCTGAGGCAGCGCCTTGTTATTCTCTGGCAAATCCTTTTGCTCTGTGTTTCCCGATAGGGCCCCAGCAGGCTGTGGCTTAAAGATAAAGCGCTGGGTGTTGGAGTTGAGGGCGGGGACACTGCTCACCTCTCTCCCTGTCTGCATTAGCCTGACGAAGACTTGTTCAATCCGGACTATGTGGAAGTGGACCGCGTCCTGGAGGTGGCCCACACCAAGGATGCAGAGACAGGAGAGGTGGGCGCCTGCCGTTGCACTCTCGTGACCTCTTCTCAGCACGCAGCTTGTTACCTTGAAAACGCTGGCCTTTGTTTTAAGGGCGAGGTTGGCCACATAATGAGAGGCTCCTTGGCTGCAGTAGAAAGACACTGAGTCTCTGTCCTCTCCCGCCAGGAAGTGACACATTACCTGGTGAAGTGGTGTTCGCTGCCTTACGAGGAGAGCACGTGGGAGCTAGAGGAAGACGTGGACCCTGCGAAAGTTAAAGAGTTCGAGTCTCTTCAAGTTCTTCCTGATCTTAAGCATGTGGTAATATATTCGTTTGTTCTTTTTTTTTTTTTTTAAGGAACGACGGTGAGTAGACAAGCAGGAAGAGAGGAAGAAGCACCTGCTTCCGGTCTTGAACTTGGGACCTCGAGATGTGTGTGGGATTGCTCCCAGGGTGTCCTAGATCGCGAGGTTACCGGGGAGCACCCGTGTCTTTCTGTGTGTCCCCTCTTGTAACATGTATGTTTATGAAGATGACAGATCTGTACGTTCATTGGGCTGCATTGCCAAGTGACTTGTGGTGTCTTACCTCCGGCCATGCCTGTTGAGCCTATAATTAGGGCTGTTCTTTCCCAGTCAGACTGCTAGTACTCCATCAGCTTCAGCTTGGGTTTTATTTTGATGGTATGTGACACGTAAGCTGGGATTTGAGCTTAGATTTCTTGGTGGCTGGCTGTTGTATGGAATCAGTAAGAGGAAGTGTGAAAATTCCTGGCCTGGCACAGAAGCCCTGTAAATGGTTAGAATCTTTCTTGGCTCCTGTTTCTTATATCTTGTCCCATCAGTGATCTCTTTGGTTTTATTCTTTGCCTTTACTAAACTGGACTATTCTTAAGGGGAGGAATTGTCCTTAATCTATAGAGAGAAGAGAACATAGGTTTTCAGTATGTTTACTGAATTGCTTTGTTTTTCTAATTCTGGATTATTACCACCAAGCTGCAAAAATGTCCCAGGGCACCTGACAAGTAGCTGCATATAGAATATCAGCAAATTGAAAGGAGGTAGATTTGGGATAGAGCCTGTTAAGAAGTAAATTCATTTGGAAAGGGAGTCAAAGTGATTAAAGAATAAATCTATAGACTAGAAGAATTCGTGTCTCTCTAATCCCTCTTCCCATTTTTTGATTGAATTGCCTGCTTTTCTGTTATTGAGTTTTATGCGTTCTTGGTATCTTTTAGATACTAAGCCTTTGTCAGAAATATGAAATGCAAATTTCTTCTACTTAGTAGGTTTGCTTTTGGTTTTGGTGATTTTTCTTTCACTGTGAAGAAGTTCCTTAGTTTAATGTAGTCCCAGTTATTTATTTCTGTTTCAGATATCCTTGATGGTGGAGTTGAGTCCCCAAAGGTTCTCTTTGACTGATGTCATAGAAAGTCTTTCCTGTATTGTTTTCTAAAAGCTTTGTGGTTTCTGGTCTTACGTCCAAGTCTCCAGTTCATTTTGAGTTAATTTCTGTGAATGGTGTTAGAGAGTGGTCTAGCTTCATTGTTTTGCATACAGCTGTCCAGTTTTCCCAACACCATTTATTGAAGAGACTTTCCTTTCTCCATTGTATGCTTTTGGCTCCTTTGTCATAGATTAACTGACTGTATGTAAGTGGGTCAGTTTCTGGTGATTCAGTTCTATTCCATTGATCTGTGCCTCTGTTATTATTCCAAAATAGTATTTTGATCACAATTGCTTTGTAATATAGTTCTCTGTCTGGGAATGTAATCCCTCCAGATTAATTCTTTTTTGTAATAATCACTTTGGCTATTTGGGGTCTTTTGTTCTTCCATACAGATTTGAAAATTTTTTTTTCTATTTTCTGGAAATACAAATGGCTGTTTTTGTTTATAAAACATTTTAGATGTCAACTTTATTTAGCACACAAAAGTAAAACTACCAAAGGTGCTGTTTAGAAAACCTATAATTGTACATTTCTCATTTATAACTTATAGGCAGAGCTTAGACTTTTTTATATTTGATAACTTTATCATTTTAGGGACTCAGTTTGTCCATAGCATAATAATCAGTTTTTCTCCAAATAATATAAAACCTAAATAAACAATTTTTTGGATGAAAAATCTCAGTACTTGAAAGATATAACATCTCCCCAGATTAATTGAAATTCCAATTTAAAGAAATTTAAAGATTTAAAGAAAACTTGACACATTGATTCTAAAGTTATACAGAATAGTAAATAGGATAGAAAAGCCAAGGCATACTTGAAAATGAATCCTCTCTCAGGTATGAAACTGAAATTAAGAAGCATGACCAAGTGAAGAATGTAGACGTAGCCCCATAACATATTGGAACAGAATCAACATGGCGTTTCCTACCAGTAGAGAAAAGATAAGTTATATTTAGAAATTGCTTCATGTGGAAAAATAGAGTAATTAGACTGCTTCTGTCATATTTGTAGGGAATTAAAGGAATTTACAATTTTGACTCACTATACTTTTTACTGAGCTGATCTCATGGGCACAAAGAAATAACAAAGAATTACTGTCTGTAGAAACAAAAAGTCCTAACTAATACTCACAGGCAGGGAAATTAAAGTGTAGGTGGGAGTTACATCAAGAGTCTAATAAATAAAACAAGATAAGACTTACACGAAAATTTTAGATGGGTCTTGTTGTTTAATTACTTGCAGTTTTTATGTGGTGGTTTTACTTCATTATGGTAAAATCCAGAAGACATAGGACATTAGTCGGAAAGTGGTACCTGCAATTTGAAGCCAGCTGTAGGGCAGTGTTTCAAGATATACCGCCTTGCGCATTGCTGTCCTGCCCCACACTGTGTGGGGCTCCTAAGTCATTGTCGTCTCTGAATTGTGCTGCTTTCCTCCCCAGGACCGGCCTGCCTCAGACTCTTGGCAGAAACTTGAGAAGTCTCGCGAGTATAAGAACAGTAACCAGCTCCGGGAGTACCAGCTGGAGGGGATGAACTGGCTTCTTTTTAACTGGTATAACAGGTGAGGGACCAGAACCAGTCCTGTCTTCAACTTTTCTTCCAAATGTTTGAGCCTGGAGACATGTCGTTGCCCTCGCTTGCTCCCGGTGGCGGCGGCAGCAGACGTGGAAAAAGGACAGCGGCCACCCTTCAGTGGTAGCCTTCGCACATTCGTCATACCGAGACTTTATTTGTATGTCAGGTGTTTCTCCAACCAAAAGGAATGCCTTTATGCTTTTTCTTTTCCTTTGCCAGTGTAGCCAGAGTGTAAAGACTCAACCTAGATGAAATAATACCCGGCAGATCCTTTTAAACTGTCTTCCGTTTTTATGTCTTTAGCAAAACAGTGGCCCCAGAGAGCAGTGGGCTTGGATTCTAGCCCCAGTCTGCTCCTTGCTGGCAAGCTGTGGCCCTTTTGAGCTTGTGCTCAGATTTGGACTCTTCGGGCTCGATGAAACAGATAACATTTGAGAAGGATGGGTTGAGATTTCCTTAACATCGTAGACTTTACCTCCTGGTACTGATTTTAAAGACAGCATGTTGTTTTGGAAAACACACTGAAATGGGACCCTGGAGACCTGCGTTCCTGTGCAGTCTCTGCCACTTACTCGCAGTTTGACTCAGAGCCCAGCTCACTGAACCTTTTTTGGTCACAGGGTGGCCCGTCTGTGCAGCGGGAGAACAAGACTGGACAGCTGCCCTGGCTCTGCGGCTGCTTCTGGATCCCCAGACGGGACCAGCATCTGATGGGGTGTTAAAAGTTTGTCCTTTGATGACACAAATCATAGACAGTGCGAATCATATGACTTACCTTTTCATTTTTGCCTTGACTTCCTTAAAATTAAGTATAGAAATTGACTTTGGTTTATCTTAATCTTACTTTAACTGCCAGTGTTTTCAGTTTAAATTTAAATGAACCTATTTCGTGTATTTTTTCACAAGTTGCCCGAGTGCGTTTCTGGAAGTAAGCAGGTACGGATAATAATAAAACTCACCTCACGGATGTCTCTGCATGCCGATGAGCCTTCACCAGTGACCTAACAGGTCCAGGCGGGCTTTTTAGTTAGAACAAATCTCTGCCTCTCTCTTCTTTTCGTGTTCAAGATGCATTATCTTTATTTCTTTTCTTTGCAGGAAGAACTGTATTTTGGCTGATGAGATGGGCCTGGGGAAAACCATCCAGTCCATCACATTCCTTTCGGAAATATTCCTCAGGGGAATCCATGGCCCTTTCCTCATCATTGCGCCTCTCTCCACCATCACGAACTGGGAGCGCGAGTTCCGGACGTGGACGGAGATGAATGCCATCGTGTACCACGGCAGCCAGATCAGCAGGCAGATGATCCAGCAATATGAAATGGTGTACAGAGACGCTCAGGTGAGCCTTACACGGTCGCAGACCATGGGCAGCCTGCCATTGTCATTCACAGCAGCCTTTCTACCGCCCTCTTGAGGATTTTTAGTGCCTACACCTTGGGTTAGTGTTGGCTTACTTTGTAGAGTCTTATGTTTATTGAAGCAGACTTCTTGCTCCTCCCAGGCAGTTTAATTTAATTTCTGACAAGACAGAATTGTAGAGTGTGCTTTCCACTCTGAGATGTACCAGAGGCTCTTTTGCAGGACATTGAAAGCTTGGCTTCTTGGTTGGCTTGGGTGGACAGGTGAAAAAACTGCAGTCTATCCTAAAACCAATGATGCTTCACTGGCTAAAAGATGATGTAGAAAAGATTTGATCTGCAGAGAAGATGATCTGCAGAAGATTCAATCTGAATTGTTGGGTGCTCAGTAAAGAAAGTGAGCAGAAAAAGTAGAGGATGGATACGCAACCAAGGATTTAGGAGAGGAACACTTTGGAAGGAAAAATAAAGAGAAAACAGAATTCAAAGTATTAAGAGTGCAACAGAATTTTAAAAGTTTTTGTGAAGTAATATGGCTTTACTTGGTACGCTTAAATGCTTGTCCTGGGCACTGGTTGTTATAGTGAAGCAAAGTGAAAGTAAATCCAGTCGGAGCAGCGGTGCTCTCCCCGGGGGAGACACTTGGGAGAAATTTAAGATGTGCTCTGACATAATGCAACTCTGCTCTTTAAATGTGACGGCGACACTAAGACAGGCTAAAGACAAAGATGTGTTCTGCCTGGTAGCACTGGTCCCATATGAACCAGGACCATTCCTTAAAATCTGCCAAAACCCACCTTATAAGGTGAAATTATATCAGAAAAGTGATCAAGAAGCTTCCTTGCTGCACCGCTCATCTGCCTTGCCTTTGTTGAGGGCACATGCTTTCTTCTGCTTCATTGATGTAATGAGGTCTCTTTCTTGTGTAAATAGATGATTTCACTCTAAGTCCTCTGTTTTCTCAAGTGAAGAAGAGCAGAGCTTATTGTCCCCTCACCCAGGCCCTGGCATCACCCGGGTTGCCACCTCTGATCTAGCTGGTAGCCCATTGGCAGAATCCTGTTCCCATGCTGTAAAGCTTTGCCTTCCACTTGTCTCCTCCTCAGGGAAACCCCCTTTCGGGGGTCTTCAAGTTCCATGTCGTCATCACGACATTTGAGATGATCCTGGCAGACTGCCCAGAACTGAAGAAGATCCACTGGAGCTGCGTCGTCATTGATGAAGCCCACAGACTGAAGAACAGAAACTGCAAGCTTCTGGAAGGCTTGAAGCTCATGGCCCTGGTGAGAGTCGGCAAGCACTTTATACATGCATGGCGCCGTGCTGTTCATGTGGAGAGACATTCCTAAGCCACCTGTGTGTCGTTTGCTTGTGCACAGTCTGTTGGCACAAGGTTTTCTTTCTCCTCTCTGGCTGGCATGCTGTAGGAATCCGCTTTATTTTTGTGAAGAACTGGGTCAACAATCTGACCTTTGCCACAGATTGCTTCCCCAAGGGATCCAGAGGGAATCTTAAATACCATGAAATTTGTGACCTTAAAAGTAGAAGGTGTTTGGGCTCGTTTCCAGGTCCCTGAATGATCTGGTACCAATGATGATGGCCTTTTAACATTACTGCCTTGGCATGGTACCCAGTATGTGGTGGGTAGGTGCTCAATAATATTGAATGAACAAGTGAATGGTTGCTTTAATTAACATGAAACTGCTGCTGGAAGCAGTGATGGGAAAGGAAGGTTGATCTGTGTATTGGCTGTACCCCCATGAAGTGTTGGCACCCAGTCTTTTCACTAAAGTGAAATATAGTTGCACCAAATTGAGCACAGAATGCTAGTGCTTCATTTCTCCACCACCGCCCGGTGTGCAGATGCTCCAACAGTGTTCGCCGTGTACTGTGATTTCTGCAGGAACACAAAGTCCTGCTCACGGGGACGCCCTTGCAGAACTCTGTCGAGGAACTCTTCAGTTTGCTAAACTTTCTGGAACCGTCACAGTTTCCCTCGGAGACTGCTTTCTTGGAAGAGTTTGGAGATCTGAAAACAGAGGAGCAGGTAAATTGGGGCCAGAAGGGGAGGAGATAATGTGCTGTTTGCTTCACCTTCAAGGAAAGAGCTGGTCACGGTGGGGACAGGCACTGGCGGGATGTCTCTCCTCCTGGTCAGATGAGCATGTGTCCTGACCTGTTTTTTTATGTTGAGGAAGGGAAGCTGCTCATCACTCACTGCTCCAAAGGATAAGTGAACCCACATCCAAAATAGGTTAGCGTGTCAGGCCTCCTGCTTTCATGGATGTCATGTGTGAGTTCAGTGAGTTTGCTCGTGGTTCTGGCCTCAGGGATTCTGTGCTTGCTTTGTTACTTCCTTTACCCTTCCACTTCCTCCTGAATAATCTGAAACAAGTTCTTTTTCTTGAGCACAGCAAAATACACAGGTAGTGAAAGAAAGAAGACAGTCATATATATGTTGTAGTTGGCAAGTCCAGCTTTGTCCAAATCAACTAAAATTTCATTTTCAAAAATCTAGTCCTGAGTCTAACTTTCTAGATTCAAAGGTTACTCAAAACAACCAATAATAATTAACATCGGTCCACTCTGGATAGAAATCTCTACTAGAGATTACGTGTTTAAATGCACAAGAACAACAGATTGTAGATTTGGGCACTTTTTAAAGGAGAGAGAGGTCACACCAGGAAAGGAAAAATCCTTTTCAGGAATCAGGAAAGATTTCATGAAAGAATACAGTTTGAAAATTGACTTTGAAAGGTGGGTACATTTTCAACAGGTAGAGAAAAGATGAAGACTAGTTTGTATAGGAAGGGACCCCAGTGTAGTCAGTCACAGACTTTGTTTAGTAGTAGGGAATCATTCAGTTAAGACAGAATCAGGGCGGGTGATTGCGGCATGTGAAGCCACAGGAGTTTACGGTCACATCGCGAGAAGGTCTTGAAAGACAGGCGAAAGGGTTTGATGGGCATGAGAGAAGCAATGCAAGGCTTTGATTACAAGAATGATCTTCTAGTTCTGCTACGTTAATAACTGATGTGAGAATGGGTTGGGCCAGAGAATTTAGGGACTAAGAAGGTTTAGGGATTTTGCTAACAAGTTAAGAGTACAGTCTATGGATCTGATCTATTTCTACTTCTCTAGCAAGTGTCAGACTTTGAGAACAATGAATAATCAAACTTAATTCCATTTCTCTACATTTGCAGTATCTGTTGATCCTTTAAAAGCTGGCTCCAGCCCTCTCTTCATTTTTGGACCATTAGAAGTGCATCGTCTTCTCCCATTGCACTTACTTTGTGCTGTGCATTCTTTCTTCTTCCTAGACAGAGACCTCATTGAGGACAAGGCCATATCTTCTCCAAAGTTGTTTTTGTTGTAGTGACCAGCACGGTGTCTGGTATACAGTATATTCTAAATGACCCAGCATGAGTTAGGTGGCTTTTTTCCTGCCTTTAACAACTGTCTTGCTGTGTCTTTTCTCCTTGACTTCTTACATAGTGTTCTTTATCCACTTGGGGAACTAGATTCCTAAGTGCCCCGGTTGATGAAATTGAAGTCTCATAAATGAGTTAGAGTTTTTAGATTGTGGTTAGTTAGGAGAAAACCACAAAATGGTTTGTATTTTAAATGTCTGTATTTTAAATCACAGTAAAAAGTTCTAGACAACATCTGTTCCCAAAGTAAAGCATATTTATCATTGTTTAAAAGGTACTCCAGTGAGTAACTCTTCTAAGTCACACTCTGTAAATCATTTAATGTTTCTTCAGGAAGCACTGACACAGCGCATAGCTTATTTTGCAGATTCTACCCCCTTAGAATTTTTTTGAACATTCCTTTATGACTTGAAATTTCATCTTTTGCTCTTGCGTTTTCCTTATTTTATCCTCCCACCAGGACTGCTCTTATTAGTATCACGTTTTAGTTCAGAGTTAACTGAGGTGCCTTGACTTTGAACCCCTTCTCTGCTGTTTTCTGGGGAGAAGGGAGCAGGTTCCTTGCCAGTGTGGTCAAGGGAGTAGAAAGAGACAAATCATAGCAAAGAATGCTGTTAGGCTGACAGGGCGTCTGATACGCAGCTTGCGTGACGGAATGCAAGTCGGCCCCTCGCAACACGGACTGTGTACAGCTGTTCCCAGACGTTCTTGCCGCTGCTGTTATTAGAAGAAGTGGGCGTAAGTGGTTTCCGGATTGCCTCTGCTACTTTTTAAAAAATTGAGAGGTAATTGACCTATAATTCTGTATTCATTTCAGATTGTAAGCTAAGGATTTGATACATGTATGTATTGGGAAGTGATCACCACAGTAAGTCTACTTAAAACATCCATCTCCACACATAATTAAAATTTGTTTTCTAGTGAACTTTTAAGATCTACTTGCTTAGCAACTTCCAAATATATAATACAGCATTTTTCACTAGTCACTGTGCTGTCCATTACCTCCCTAGGACTTTTTACAAAAATGAGAAATTTGTTCTTTTAGGCCTCTTTCTTCCATGTCGCCCGCCCAGATTGTCTCTACTCGTCTCTGGTCTTCCAGCATCTACGTCTTCCCTTCGCGATAAATAACCTTTTCTTCTAACATGGCTCAGAATAATCCTCAAGTTTTTGCTACGTATTGTGCTTACTGGAGAGAGGGGCTCCTTTTCTCCCTCCTAGAGAAGACTGTCTTTTGTGTCTTTCTCTGTGTCTTGTCAGGTTGTCATGTGAGTTCCCAGCGATCACTTGTGAGCTCCTTTCCTTTCCCTCCCAGTCTGACCTCCCTCTGTTCCGGGGTCAGTCGTGGTCTGTCACGTGGTCTACTACACAGCGCTGCAGCTGGGTGCTTGAGGTCGTGGGGAGGCTGGGATACCTCGATAGTCGTTAAATCTCAGGGTTCGGGCGGGTGAACAGGTCTCATTTCCCTGGACAGGTGAAAAAACTGCAATCTATCCTAAAACCAATGATGCTTCGGCGGCTGAAAGACGATGTGGAGAAGAACTTGGCTCCCAAACAAGAGACAATCATTGAAGTGGAGCTGACCAACATCCAGAAGAAGTACTACCGCGCCATCCTGGAGAAGAACTTTTCCTTCCTGACCAAGGGTGCAAATCAGCACAACATGCCCAACCTCATCAACACCATGATGGAGCTGAGAAAGTGCTGCAACCACCCCTACCTGATCAGTGGTGAGTGGCCGCGAGCCGGTGCGCTGAGGACCCGTGCTGGGCTGTGTGCACGCTCACCTTTCCAGAGTCAAACGCGGTGCGGTTTAACAGGCACTAGACTGGCCTCAGCAGAGTGTGCAGACACATTTTGCACCTACCTGTTCTGACCATCCGAAGACGGAGCTCATATCTCCGTCTGCTGGCCTTGATTTACTTGCAGCCTGGTCTGCACACACTTCCACTGTGGGACAGGAAATGTGTTACTGAGTGGAATAAGTGGCCATACTGCAGTGAGATAAAAGCTGCATGTCAGTTCGCATTGAGCTGTATTAATTTGAGAAGGCGAAGGGCGCTTTTTTCTCATTAAAGGAAAGGTGCAGGCAGAAAGAGAGGAGGAGGAAGCTTTCAATTATTTATTTTTTTATTCACCTTGGTTGTTCCCCCTGATGCAGTATGCAGACCTGGGTCCCTGGAGGAATGTGGACTGCATTCTTCCAGAGGCAGCAAACCTAACCACTGCTCCACTAGGCTTGCCTTTTCGTTCATTTTATTTCTGTCTTTCTGTCTTCCTCCCTCTCTCACTCCCTCTCTCCCTCCCTCCTTCCCTGCCAAGGAAAAGTGCAGGCAGGAATGAAGGAGAGCAGAAGCAGGCAGGAAGAAAGAGGAGGAAGAAGCATGTTATTTTACTTAGTTGTTTACATGGATTGTTTTCCCCAGCTCTGGGTCTTGAAACAGGGACCTCGGCATGTATATGGACTGTGGTGAACCTCTACTTCACTGGGGTGCACCCCCCCTTTTTTTTAACAATAAAATGTTTTAATAAATATTAAAATCAAAACATGGCTTGAATCTGCTTATAGTTCATCTTTGTGACCTCAAAAGGTATGTCTTTTTGTCAGCTTTCTGTGAATGTTTTCTTAGGACTTGAAACCTTAGATCCTTCTGTAACTGGTCAGACTTCCCAGGAAAGCAGGGCACCTGTGTCCTCTGCCAGGCTGGCCTCGCTGTTTGCAGGGCCGTCTGCCGAGGGCACAGACCACACACACACACACAGCATCTACCTCGCAGATTGTTGGCCCAGGACTTTAGAATTAGCCTCATTTTTCTTAGATCTGTTAAGGAGAGAGTACATTTTACTCTTCTGGTTTGTTCAAGGAATAGTTTTGTTCCATTCCTTTTCAGGGGCAGAAGAGAAAATTCTGGAAGATTTCCGAAAAACCCACAGCCCCGATGCCCCTGACTTTCAGCTGCAGGCCATGATTCAGGCAGCAGGGAAGCTGGTCCTGATTGATAAACTGCTCCCTAAGCTGATTGCAGGCGGCCACAAAGTACTCATCTTCTCCCAGATGGTGCGCTGCCTCGATATCCTGGAAGATTATCTCATCCAGAGAAGGTGAGAGTTGTGAGACACGGTTCCTTCTCTTTGATACCTTTCTGATGCATTCAAATATCATGCTTTAGCAACCTCAGAAATGGAGAAAAGGAATCTCTCTTTAAAGACTAACTGGTGTCAGGAGTTGAATCTTGTGGCCACGTGTGCCCGTGCTGACTGTCTAGCATGAACTTCCGGGCCTTGATGTGCAGCTTTGCTCCAAAAAGAAATTCTTCAGATTATTATGTTTTCATTTTGGAAGAACAATTCAAATGGCGTTAAAAAAGGCTAAGGAAATACTTACTTTTTTTTTCTTAATAATGAGGAGAGAATTGCATCCTAGGAAGCATCACTGTATCAAGTTTCTAAAAGAACATAAGCTAACAATTCACAGGAAAAGAGTTTAGGGATATTTTATGTCAAATTCTCTGAGGTTTCGTGATGCACTAGCTATCGCAGCCGATTTTGTTTTCTTATTTGTACTATAATCTCTTGAACCTAAATGGTATTACTCATGCAGGTGGCATCTCCGGTGACAAGTACTTTATTTGGTGTGCCACTGCATTGCTGTAGAGTGCACTGCACCTCACAGGTCCCACCTTTGGGCACATCGATGATCCGAAGGTGATAAGTGGACTTTTAAGAAATTACTCTTAATGATCAAAGCCAACTTTTCAGGATCCTGGAAACCTTTAGCCTAGACATTATAAATGTAAAGATGTTTGTTTTCACGTCGTAAAATCAGAGCAAATCTCAGTTGTCTTAAGTATTCTTATTCTTGAAGGTTTTTTGTGTTTTCACACAAGAATTTATAGAAAGAATATTAAAAGAAGGACAGTTTAGCTGTGGGATATGCCAACATTTAATGTTCCATAAAAAAGTTCTTCAATATCAAATTATACAGTAAGAGAACTGCTCAGCCCTGTAGTGGAGATTTTGATGTAGTGAATTCTTAGACTTCCATTTTTTTGAGGGAGCTTTGAAAAATAATTCAACTAATAAAGCAGTTTAATATTTTATAAACTTGCTATAGATTAGGAACTCATTGCCTGAATACTTCTTATAAATATCTTCCTCTTCAAAATATATACAAAACAAAATATAGTTACTAGTTGTAGACTTTTTTTAATGAAATCCCCAAAATGAGTAACAGTGTAGTTAATAGATTTTTGCTAAGTGTAGATGTCTTTATGTAGCTCTCTTTTATGCTGTTTTTCTTTATTATTTATTGCTCATTTTGTTTTTAAATTACTTATTGGAGTTTCTCTTGAAAATACAGACAAATATAGCATCACCACCTGCTCAAAGCCCTCATTCATACCTGCGTATTTATCTTTAGTCTTTTTTTCCTTTGTGCATATGTATATTTAGTTTTGTTATTTATAGTTTGACTTGGGATCATATTCTACATTCTGCTTTGTAACTCATGTTTTTATTTAGTATATGATGATTTTTTGACAATTTGCATGATATTCTGTCATGTAGTTTATTTGTAGTTTTCAGCATTTTAAGGAACTCTGAATATCCAGTGGCCGTTTACTTTCATTGTGAATGTTTCCAGGTATTTCCTTAGAGTAAATTCTGATTTACATTTCTAAGAATATTTAACACATATTTTCAAATCACTTCAGAAAAGTGGTTTTGCTTCTATACCTTTCAGTGTATAAAGATACTTTTTATTCCCATACCCTGATCATTGCTATCTTTTCCTTTCAAGATTCTTGCTAATTCAGTAAGTGAAAATTATAGTCCCTTTTATAAATTTCTATTTCTGGTTATTATGAGAATGAATAATTTTTCATTTTAATTGACTTGGGGAATTGCTTATTCATGTCCTTTATTTTCTATTGTTCTTTTTGTCTTAATTTATAAGAATTATTTATTAAGAATATGGTTGAAATACTTCCCCAGAGTTTTTGACTTTTAATTTTGTTTAGGGCATGGAGTTTTGTTTTTTTTCTTTTTGGAAGTCTGCATTTTATATTAGTCAAATGTCTCTGTCTTAAAATAGCTTTAAATAGGCTTAAGTGCTTATTTGTGCTGAAATTTAGGCTTAAATTAATAGATTGAAAAGGATTTTCCCCCCATTTCTCAACCTAACAGTCATATAAATATTCTAAAGTTTTTTTCTCCATTTGTCTGTGGTTTCTTCACCCCATCTAAAATCCAGCAGGGTTCTTCTACTTTAATATCATCATTACTTTTCTCTTTTAAATTTAGTTTTTGTTTTCATTAGTTATTCATGTGCGTCATTTAAAGAGCCAAATTACTCAAATTATGTTAGTCTTACAAAAAATTACATTCCTTAATTTATCCCCCCCTCAGATTTTCCATTCCTAGAAACAATTACTTTAAACTTTGTGCCTGTTCTTTTAGTATTTATAGCTGTATTCTAAGTAACAGTTGTAGTTTTGATTTTTGTCGTTTCAGGTATTCTGTTTTCACTGTAAAAATTAGTATTTCTCCTTTTTCACTGCCCCTCATAGTCAACACATACGCAACTTCCTATCTTCCTATCTCCCCAGGATGCTGTGTAATATTTTGTTTAGATTAATATTCGTAGTTTATTATGTCTTATATAAATGCTAAGTTGCCACTCAGACATGTAATACGCTGTTTACTATTTCTTTCTTACATAACTTTTATTTTCCCTAGCCAAAATTGATCTTTTTATCTGTTGCTTATTTTCTACATCCTTGTTATAATTAATCGAAATTTGCCCTTTTTGTCTAATTCTCCTCCTGTTGTGTTCAAGCTCCTGAATTTCATCTTCACAGAAGTGTCTCTCCTAGATCTAATTTTGATGGGATTAGTTCATTGTCTTACGGCTTCTAGGATTGCACTTTAATAGCTGAAAGTACAGCATGTTTTCTCCATGAAAACTTCTGTGGAATTTTTCAGTGACCTAGTCACTGTACTGGCCTGATACTGTGTCATTCTTTCCCTTCTGAAATCTCAGCTGCTTCACTGCTAGGGAATGTTCATATATTTTATCTTTTACTCTCATTTTGTTTTCTGTTCGTGGAACTTCCATTATTTGTACCTCGTACTTCCTGGACTTACCAGCTGATTTTCTCTCTTCTCAACTTGTCATCATGTTTTCTATAACCTTCAGTAGAACTTCCTTACCCCTTGACTGTTGTCTTTCAACTTTAACCCCTCAGTTTTCTTTGTATAATTGTTTTTAATTTCCTAGAACAATTTTTCTCTGATTTTCAATTTTTATAGGATTCAACCAGTTATTTCCAAGTATATTGTCTTCTATTGTTTTTTTCCAGTAGATAGAATTTTTTTTAAATGTTTTTACAGTTTCTGCTTTTTCCGAGTTAGGTTAATCTTTTTGTTCAAATCTCTGTCTTTCATATTAGAATTTTCTTTCTCTTTCAGCACTTTCAAAGTGTTATTCTTGGGCGTACCCCGGTGACCTAGTGGTTTAGTGCACCTGGGGGCAACCCTGCATACATCGTGAGGTCCCGGCTTTTAACAGCCGGGGTCAGAGGAAGCAACCAGTGTGAGCAACAAAATGAAAAATAAAATAAAATGCTTCTTCCCCGTCTCTCTTCCTGCCTGCCTGCCTACTCACCTTCATTCCTGCCCGCACCTTTCCTTTAAGAAAAAACAAACAGGTTTTTGTCCAGTATTTATAACATCTTAGGTTTGTCATCTCTTGATTATCTTTTTCCTTGAAAACAGGTCACGTTTTCCTGTTTCTTCATATGTCACATAATTCGGGGTGTCCCCACCCCGGCCTGGACATTGTGGATTTTGATATTGGGAAGATTCTGGATTTTATTTGATTTATGTGAAGATGTTGATGGTTTTTATTTGGAGGCAGCTCATTGATAAAATGCAAATTCTGTCAGTGTCTCTTATAGGTAGTGACTCCAATTTCAGCTCAGACTGCTTACCGGTCTGTCCAGGCCTGTGTGAGTCAGAGTCCACCAGAGACTTAGCTGGCGTTGGTACTCAGAGTTTGAAGCCCCTCATCTCTGTCTCTGTCCTTGGAGAGTCACTCCAGCCCTCTGGCCTTCCTTCCCTGGTGCCTCTGGCTGAGAGGCAGCAGCTTTCTGTGTGGCTTGACTTGAAGCTGGCCTGTACCTTTGCCATCTGGATTGTGACCTGCTCTTTGGCCAAAACTAGAAGTTTCTATTCCTTACCAAAACCAGCTTTCTTTACCTCTGCAGTGCCCTCAGGTAGGATACTCTACTCATTCATTTTGTTATTGTTACTGTCCTTTGTCTTTTGTCTAGATTTTGTGCTCATTTGCTGCTCCCTCCATCCTAGATGTGGCGCCTCTGAGCTTCCCTCCAGCATCTGCCGTTAGGCCATCAGGTGGGAGGCCAGTGAGGAGCTCTGGGGATGTGGACTAGACTTGTTGGCCCTGGTCTTAGCTCAGCTCTCCACGTGTGGACGTTGTCCATCTAGCTGGCGCATTTCATTGGGGGGTCCTCCATTGTCAGTATTTTGGGGTGTTTCTCGTCCTCTCTTCCACAAAAGAGATAGAGCCTTGATTATACTGAGAACAGATTGTGGGGAAGGAGTGAAGGAGTGAAGATCATTAGGGAGGTTTTGATATTTCTTTGTCTCTCTTTCCTTTTTTCAGTATATAGTGCCTTTACCTTTAGCTGTGATGGTGGTCTCTAGGGCAGAGAAGGGTGCATACTGACCTTTATTGTGTCTTCATGAAACCGAGGTGGGTGCTCTTCAGGCTGTCTGACACATCAGCAAATATTCAGCCAGTTCCCCTGATTTTAGACTCTGCATCCTTACTCTCGGGGATCCCTGGTGCCACCAACACCTGGTTAGCTTGCATATTCTGCAATATTGAATGAAGTGTTTCCTACCTGGGAGTTTCCTTTCTTCAAAAAAATGGGCACCATCCATTTGTGGACTGTTCTGTTTATGGGTTTATTTTGAGGAGGGCATTATTAGACCTTAAAAATCCTTTTACTATTATTTTGCTGGAGATTGGGGGAGATAAATAATTAAATGTGCTTGTTAATTCATAATCTAACTAGATTACTTTGAATTTTTTTTAACATTTTAGTCTTTAATTCTCTCATTTTGGTAAATGACATATAATGGGAGTTTAATTTTAATCTTCAAATATGTCTTATTACTAAATAGTCCATATTTTCCTCATTCATGTAAAACATTACCCATTCAATGTGCTGAGATATATATTACTGGATATGTTTCTAGCCTTTCTATCCTTTTGATCAATACTTTTCTTCCTTTTTGCATATGTTATTGGAGAGGAAATTTAGAATTTTTTTTTTTTAAGGAAAGGTGCAAGTAGAAAGAGAGAGGAGGGAGAAGCATTTTATTTGTTTTATTTAGTTGTTCATTCTGGTTGTTCCCCGA
Organism: Solenodon paradoxus; assembly: GCA_004363575.1. Taxonomy (NCBI): domain Eukaryota; kingdom Metazoa; phylum Chordata; class Mammalia; order Eulipotyphla; family Solenodontidae; genus Solenodon; species Solenodon paradoxus. The sequence continues at coordinate 84,346 of RJWH01002467.1, read as the reverse complement.
CCCTGGGTCTTGGATCCAGGTCCTCGGGATGTGTGCAGACTGCACCCGGCAGACTTCACTGCTAAGCCACCGGGGTGCGCCAAGAACTACTCTTTTTCAGTCTATCTCTGACTACCCCAGTCCCTCAATACCAAAGAATCACGCGTACATGTGCATATTTGCATATCAGCATTTGTCTGTTGGGTGGGATTTTTGACTGGCCGTTTCCCATTGTATAGGGTCGGGCTGCCATCTTTGTAAAGATAAAGACGTGCTGTTCTCTGCACTTACTCCGTCTTGACAATATGCCGTTGAGTCCATGCATATTTGTAACGTGTGTGCTTGTGCTAGAACGTCTGCAGGTGTTAGGGGTGTGGGGCAGAAGCCAAGTCCTGCATTTTCTTATTGGTTTAATTCCAGGTATTTTATATATTTACGGCTATTGTGTGGGGGATTTTTTTTCCCATTCTTTGTTTTCCAGCTGGTTGTTGCTGAGACAAGAAAGCCATTCATTTCCCTTCAGGCTTCTGTGGTCAACATTTCCTGTTGTGCCAAAAACTTGTCGCTTTGTCCCTCCCGCCCCCCAAAAGCGCAGACTTTCCAGGCTGCCACCTGCTTCTCGGTGATATTTGAGAGTGATTCAGAATTGCCGTTTAATGAACTTCATCAACTCACAGAAATTTGTCCAAGCCTCTTGACACGGAAGCTGCACTGACAGTCGGCATGGAGAGCTGGGTGGTACCACGTCCGATTGTCTTTTCCAGATTTGCTAACCCTGAAGGTTTTCCTTGTTTTTTGGCCTCATTGTCTCTCCAGCTGTCAGCATGGTTTTCTTCCCATTGAATCTCAGGGAAGGCGTAGTCACATGCAGGGGTGAGGGCATAGCCATGGGGTCTGGCTCTTATGTGAGTGGATGAGGAACACTTTAGTTTTGTCTTCTTTGAAAGCACTCCCTCGAGACTGAACAAGTGATAAAAATGAGAACGTTTCTTTCATCCTGCACAATTTCTAAAACTATTGGTATCTCAGCTGGGGGAAACACGAATTTTATGGGAACTATTTCCTTAGGTAATGATCAAGCTCTGTCACCACTGTTTTTTGATTGCTCCTCCTCAAGGTTAGGAGGAGATCAGGCCCACTCAAATCCATGGGTATCTGGCTCCTCCCTGATAGTAAGGTGTGTCTGCAAAGAGAGTCCTCTGGGCCTACAGCATAAATCTCTCACAGGTGTGACAGTGGGGGTGTGGTGCTGTTGTTTAATTGAATCTCAGTCCTGAGCCCTGTCTTCTGATTCAAAACCTTGTGCTTCTACTGCGTCTGTGCGTGGCCAAACGCCTGAGTGCAGGTCCTCAGCAAATCCATTTATCAAAATCTTTTTGGCACTTAAAATGTTGCTTTCACCTACCAGAGTTACAGGACTACTAAGTTTTCCAGTCTCTTATTAATTTTCTCTTTTAAGTTTTTTTGGAAATCTTTCTGTCCTACTGCCCTGAAATGTGTATGGTCCAATATAAAGACGGCACAGCAGACAGGTGAGACTGCGGGCTTTGAGTCACATGGGCCCAAGTTCAACTCAAGTACCAACTTCATGACTGAGCAAGTTACTTTGTGTGGGGTTTTTTGTTTTTGTTTTGAAGTTTCCTGCAGTGTAAAGTGGGAGTGTGAATAATAAAACTGCCTCATAGTATTATCATGAGCAGTAAGTATGATTCTACTTCTGAAGCGTGTGTCACATGTCTATCATAGAGCTTGACACCTAAGAGCTTGATGATGCTACTATCACTAAAAATGATGCCTGTGTCTGACTTCTTGAGTTTCATAGAGCACAGACATGTAACCCTTACCTGTTGTGACACAAGATCTTTCAGTTTGTCATCAGGGCAGCCCTGTCACCACCACCCATTTCATTTGCTAGGGTAGTCCCGTGTATTATGCTTAAACTTATTTTTTTAAAGAAAAAGGAAACATCTCTATCTATAATTCCAGGTATGGATGAACTGTGGCTTTGTAAAGGGTACGCATTATGTTTTAGACTTGGTTCTTTGTATCTGTCCCTTACGTGTCTGAGTTGGTCTGGCTTCTTTACATGGATTTTTATTTTTCCTTCAAGGAAAAGATGTTACCAAGTGTAGTCTTCTAGAGCCATCCCCACAGAGGCATGTACCCCTGGAGTATCTTATCTTTGTCCTTTTACCAATTTATCTGAAGTTTTAGAGATCTGATTTCTCAAATTCTGGGCTGCTGATAAGATTTTTACCAGGATACATATTCTTGCTGTTGTTGGGTTTAGGATGATCTGGTCTTTTTCTCACAGGTTCTGGTTACTTGCAAAAACTACATATTGCAAAATTGGGACCTGGGTAATCCCCCTTGTTCTTTCATTGTTGGGGTAAGATTCCCTGTCCAGATTGCCACTGCGTTTTAATTCTGTTAAATCGCATGAGCGCCGGCGTAACGGTGCCTTCTGCTTTCTGGTTGGAGGGACAGAGAGTAACATACCCTGTAGCAGCTTCGTTTCTTCTTTCCTTGGCCCACTCGCTGTTCCTCGTCTCCGTTGTTTCCCGCCCACGTCCTGCACTTTCCCCACAAGCACATAAGCCTTACTGATCCTCAACTTTCCTGCTTTACTTTATTTTCCTCTAAAAATGTGTCCGTTTGCCCAGCACAGTTCTAAACCCGTTCCTGTGATTTATCCTTACCTGCTTGGCAGTCTGCTGCCCAGAAGTCCTAGGTTTCAGTTGTAAATGTGGACATTTGCCTTGCGCCTCGGCAGCTGCGGAGTCGGTAGGCTGGACTGACCAGCCCTGACACGAAAGGGCTGCCCGTTTTAGTACGGCCTGCTCCTTCTCAATTTGCCCGAAAGCACCTAGAGGCGCTTTGAACACCCATTCCTTGTATAAACGCTCCTGAAAGCAGCCGACTTAGGTTTTCATTTTGCTCTTTAGTCTTATTAGTAGATTTGCAGAAAACCAGGGAATCCTTGAGAATCAGTTGCTTGGGCCGTGGGGACTGATCATTTATGTTTATATGTTCTAGCCCTCCCTGGTTCACGGCTGGTGTTTGGTTCACTTTGCTTCCGAGAAGGGGGCGTTTGGCAGTGCGGTTCCAGGCGTCTGCCTGCTGCGTAGGCAGCGAGAGGGGCGGGTTCCCTGCAGACTGCTGACCTGTGGTCCAGAGTTAGAAGTGAGGGACGTGACGCGTCAGTCAAGCGCTTCCTGCATTGTTTGTCGTTCTCCTTGAAGTCATGATTAACGCCTGGGCTTTCGTTCGTTTGGGTCCCTTAGATACACCTATGAGCGAATTGATGGGCGAGTACGGGGGAACCTGCGCCAGGCAGCCATCGACCGGTTCTGTAAGCCCGATTCAGACCGCTTTGTCTTTCTGCTGTGCACCAGAGCGGGAGGCCTGGGGATCAATCTCACAGCTGCTGATACCTGCATCATATTTGATTCAGACTGGAACCCACAAAATGACCTGCAGGTAACCACTAGGATGATTGTATTTGCCTCGGCGGCCCCTGCCCCGGAGAACCTCGTGGCGGCAGCCACACGTGGGCTCGGGCAGCCAGGAGGCCGAGCCCTGGGCAGTGGAGGCCCACCCTCGCCCCGAGGGAGCGCGCCGCTCTTTAGCTAGAGCCGGTGGTGTTTCAGAGCGTAGCCTCCCATTAGCAGAGCTACTGTTTATTGTGATTATCAGATTTAAAGAAAGGTATGAAGCCTAACTAACTATCTGATGTTTGATGTACAGATCGACTGGCATTTCCACTCAGTCGGTTAGATGTCGCATGACCTGCCTGAACGAGGCGATGCACAGGGCAGAAAGACCCGTGGTGTGGCAGGGGCACAGGACCCTTCATGCAGCATGCAGCTCCCATGTGCCCCCTTGCATGGGTTTGCAGGTTACATTTTCCAGTTTTAACCAAGCTAGGTAACACCTGGCTTTAAAAGATTATTGCAGAGATTGGAGTTAATACATTTTAAAAACCAAGCATAAGCAAATCAGAAAATGGCAGCTAGCACATCTTCTGGTACAGAGTTTCCTTAACCCTGTTTCAGAGTGAAAATATGACCTAGCCAGATTGGGCAATATCAACCAGAAAGGTTCTGACTTGTCAAGAAGACTGTTCTTTCTTTTTTGTTGTCTTTTTTTTTTTTCTATTGAAATATGCATTTATTACTAACAAATTAGCATTTCCCACAGAGTTTTTGTTTTTTCCATTCATACACATACGCAGATAAATACATTAGCAAGACAAAAGTTACATTTTTCACGTACTGCAGATTCATACTCCAAAGAATATTTTCAAATACAGTTTATATTCATAATCATTAACGCGAACTTTATCGCGAGTGTGTACGCTGTTTGGGGATGTTTGTAGTCCTTGCAGTGCGAGCGTGTGGCGGGGCGGCGGGGACTCGGGGGCTCGGGGCGGTGGGGGACGCGGGGGGATTCGGGGGCTCGGGGCGGTGGGGGACTCGGGGGTTGGGGCGGCGGGGACTCGGGGGCTCGGGGCGTCTTCCCTGACGTCAGGAAGGGATGAAAAGACATTGAGGGCTGCTCTTTGTGACAACTGAAGAGTTCCCTCTGGGAAACCCCCAGGGAAAAGCGGGTGCAGGGAGAGGAGCCGTTGGGTCTTCTTCCCTACCCACCCTTCACACAGAGGCGTTCTGCTTTGGCTTTTTCATTTAATGACTTTCCAAGTAAAATTTGCTTTAAGAAATTTTACAAGTTGAAAAGCCAGTGCTTTAAATGCTTAAACTGATAGCAGCTGGCTGAAATCCAAGGGAAAAATCATCCAACTTCAAGGGACCGGTGGATGGGGACGGCGACTCTGAGGACGGGCCTCGCCGGTGGAGCGGGCCTGTGTCTCTGCGGCCGCCTGCACACCGCCTGCTTCTGTGCCGGCCGCAGAGACGCTGCGAACGTCAGCAGAGAGAAAGTGGTGCTGCCGCTTCTGGCACGTGACATCTTTGCTAGCGAAAGTTCCTTCTTTCAGGTTTATCTTCTGACTATTTTGCTGAGGTTTTCTGTGCTTTGGGGATGGAATTAGAGACTTGGGACTTAGTAGAACTATGTATTTTTTAAATCTAGGTCTTCCTAAAACAGACGACATTGAGCACCATGTAGTATTTCCTTTGGTCTCAGTGGCATCTGAGGGTCCAGTAAGTTCTACTCCTCTCCCGTGTCTAGATCAGAACCGATTGGAAATAGAAGCAGGAGTACAAGAGGAGGATCCCAGCATCAGCTTTAATAAATTGTGGTGCTGGGTGGATGATACAGCTGGATGGGAGCCAGAGCCAGGCTTCCTCAGACTCCACCTGTGCACCCCTCACCCCTCACCCCGGGTTAGCCGTCCATGGGAGCTGCTGCCGCTGCCGGCAAAGCCCAGCTGCCCACATGAGACTGCTGGTGACAGAGGGAAGACGGGTGTCCCTGCACAGCTCAGGAGACAAGGCGAGGCGCAGGGCCAGGTCCACCAGCGCTCAGAGCATGTCTTGCATTTCACTTTCAGGTCAGTCACTCTTTTGGAATCGAGAGAGGATGTTGGCTAGAGACAGACAGCTGCGTTCCTACCTAGGAGTAGATATTCTCTTTTGGAAATGGACACTAGGGACCTAGGCCATGTGCACCTGACCTTCCATCACTCCCTGACACCTCTGACTCCTCTGAGTAGCTTTTGCTCATTGAGGTGAGAGCTCCTCAGGGTTGAAGAGGGCTCGGGATAACCGTGATGGGGCTGCAGCGTTCCCTGTTCTTCCTGCCAGTAAGGTTCCTGAGGGAGAGGGAGAGTGTAGGAGCAGGGGTATTGGCAGAGAGCTCGCTGCAGGGGGTGCAACCGCTACCCATCCCAGGGGTTCGGGAGGAAAGGGGGCTTCAGCTTGAGGAGCACTAAGAGCCTCTTTCCAGGTGGTCTGGAAGCAGGGCTGACCCTGCTCGGAGAAGGGAGAGGTGTGGTCCCTCTCCGTTTCTCCTCCCAGCATATTTCTGGCACTACCTCTTTGTTGACAATCTGCCTGCAGCTCGGGACTGGACTCTGCTGTTCACTTTTCTTCACTAGGAGAGAGTAAGAATCTGCCTCTTGTGCAGTGCCCCATTGCATGGTCCAGGCACTGGGGGTAGTGGGACTGGAGTCTGCCAGGCACTGTGTGAAGTGCTAGAGACAGCAGTGCACAAGACCAGAGTTCGTGCTATGAGCAAGCTTCCATTTCAGAGCTAGCCAGCCCAGACACAAGGATAAATAAATATGGTAGCTACAGACAGCAGTACTATTACAAAGAAATAAAATGCGGTCAGAGTATAAGAGGATAAGAATGACCACCAGCGTTGGGTGGTCTAGGAATGCTCCTCTAAAAAGGTGACAAGAGCAGACACTGAAAAGAGGGAAAGGAGCTTAAATTGCAAGATCAGAAAATAAAAATGTCCTGGACAGGGGAACAAAAGTGCAAGCTCTTAGAGCAGGAGTAAGCAGAGGTGACACACCTGTGGGACAGGTACGTGGCACACAGCACCATCCAGGGACCGGATGCGCTCTCTGCTTCGCTTTTCAATGTCCTCTCCTTTCACTCTATTCTGCTTTTATTTGCTGCCCCAAAGCACTGTTTCTCTTGCTGTTAACTCCTCCCCTTCCCATTCTCAGCCAGCTCTTTGGCTGACTGACAGTTGAATTGGTCCCTAGACGCCAGGCCAGGCCCCGGGGGAAACAAAAACGCTCAGAGCTGTGGTTTGAGATGACACACTGGACACAGTAGAAGTCAGTGGAGGGTAGTGGGCAGTTAGCTGCCGCTTCCAAAGATGTTTCCATCTTAGAGGGGTAATGGCTCACCTCAAGAAATAGACCTGCAGCTGGAAATCTCAGATTCCAAATGTGGACCCACAGGGAGGCCCCGCAGGGAGGCCCCGCAAGCCTGCCCTGAGGGAGGGCAGCTGCCCAGGGCTCCTGACGCATAGATCATAGATGGCTCCTACTTCTCTGCGCGCAGGCAGGCGGTCCACGTGGACTGGGTTTCACATGGCTGTGAAGATGTGCTGGGGCTTTGCCCGCTGCGGACTGAAGAGTGACAGCAGTAAACTGAGAACTAGAAGCAGTTTGAAACCAGTCAGTGTGGGACAGCAGTCGCTGTCTTCCCAGCGCCCTCACTGAGGTCCGTATCCCACTTAGCTTCTGGTTTTTTAATCTTGTGAATTTTGTTTCTCTAAGGGCTTCGTTTCCCTCAAGTGTATTTAGAAGTAAAGACAATCATGAGACTACAGCACGCAGGAGAGCGTTAAGAGCTAATCCTCCCTGCTTGCTGGCTCCCTGCCCCTCTGTGATCTCACAGGTTTCCGTGTTTGCACCTGAAAGTGTGTCTTGTTGAAGTGCATCTCACTTACTGCCCTGGTTCTGAATAATGTTTCTCCCTACCGTGTGTGAGTGTGTGTGTGAGTGTGTGTACGTGCGTGTGTGTGTGTATGTACTTAGGGAAGTATGACGGTATGTTTAACTGTTTGAGGTTTGACTGTAAAGAGATGAGTCTCTTACTTGTGACAGGACTCATCCTGTCATCTTGCAGGTAAGCCATCTGGGCAGAGCGTATGTTTACTCCCTGGTGTCATTAGCTGCTTGTGACACTGCCCCACCCCACCCCAAACAGAGGTTTGTTCTGCTCAGTGAATGAGCATCAGGAGACGAGTGTCCAAGATTAGAGAGGCAGTCACAGTGTCAGTGGGTCCCAGATTTTCCCTCTGCTCCTCCCTCTGAATGAGTGCCTTGTACATCCTCTTGGATCCAAAATGGGCACTTCAGATCCCAGGCAATAAAATAAGCAAGGAAGGTGTGATGCTCTTTTCAGGAAGGCAGAGCTTTTCCAGATGTCTTCTGTAGACTTCCGCTCCCTGTCATGGCCTAGAGCCACTTACTTGCCTGCCCTCCCTGGGAGTCTGGAGGCAGCTCGGCTGCACACGTTTCTGTCCGCTGCCACACAGGAGCCAGGGTTCTGGCCGGAGGAGGAGGGAGAGAGGGTGCCAGGAGGCAGCCAGCAGTGTCTGCAGTGCCCCGCTCTGGGCATCCACCAGAACATTCCGGCACTGTACGAGCCAGAGACAGAAGTCCGGTGTCAGTACTTAGAATTGTGTATTATTACCCTTTCATTAGTTCCATCTTACTTACCTCACTCACTTCCTTTATTTATCAGTTATCTGTCAACTCTTCTAACAGTAATGATTTACTCCCATTAGAGATAGTGAAAGAAGATGTGGCAGTAATTCAGTCATTTGTCAATAGGACTTAAACCCATAGTATATTCAGCTTAGGTAAAAGGAGGAGGATTATTTCTGCATACTGCCAGGTAGTTATCTCCTGAACATAATATTGGGTAAAAAGAAAATGAGGTAGGAAAAGTATATCTAGTATACTAGCTAGCATTTATCTAAAAGGATGTGCGTGCACACGTGCATGTGTCGATCATCTGTCTTTCCAACCCCCATCTCCATCCTCGTGGAAATAATGGGGAAAATAAACTTTATTTTTAAATGATTGCCTCTAGAGGGAGTGAGAGGATGACTTGGAAGTGGCAGGGACAGAAGCTTTGGTGATTATGCCTTTTTGTACATTCAACTCTAGAACCATCGCAAATGTTTTACAGAATTATGAAACAAAACTCATTTTTAAAACTAATTTAAAACTTAATTTTCAAAATAGTGCAAAGTTCTAGAACCCTTCACCCAGCTTTTCTTAATGTTACTGATTTATATAGCAATAGTATAATTACTGAAGCATTTGTTTCTTACACTTGTTCATTTCAGATCTGGGAGTTGGTCCAGCATCTCACATTCCTTTGGAAGTCATGGCTCCTTTAGCCTCTTCCAGTCTATGACAGCACCCGTCTTTCCATATCTTCATGACCCTAACACTTTTGAAGGAGGCTAGCCAGCTATTTTATAGACTATCCCTCAGTATTTGTTTGCCTGATGTTTTCTCATGATCGGATTCGAGGTCATGCATTCAAGAATGTCCTAGAAATGATGTTATATTCTTCTTGGTGCATCATCTCAAGGTACATGATGTCAATACATCTTATTATGATGATGTTAACCTTGATTCCTTCATTGAGGTGATGTCTGCCAGGTTTCTCCACTATAAAATAACTTTTTACCTTTAAAATTAATCAGTATCTTGGGAAGAGTTATTTTGAGACTCTGTAAGTAGAGACTCTGTAAGTAGCCTGTTTCTCATCATACCTTTGCCCATTGATTTTAGTTAGCGTCTGCCATTTCTATCGGTATGGATTCATGGATATTTATGTTCATGGGTTGTGATGCAGTAAGTACTCTCGTTATTTCTTGTTCAGATGTGATCTGTGGCAAGTCCTTCAAGTGATTCATGTGTCCTTTTGACACCCTCCATCCGTTTTTGAGCACTTTCTTCCTGGTACTCCTAGTTGCTAAGGTACGTGTTTCGTTTTTCCTGCCATAGCTGTGGAATTAAGGTTTCCAAGGACTCCTCACTTCTTTTTTTAAGAATGGCATTTAAAAGCCAAGATCTGGCTACTAGTTATGCCCATTGTCCTGGAGTGTTATTGCTCCTAGACTCTGAGCAGAGACCTAGAAGGAAATCTTAAAGTACATAATCAAATACCATTTTCCTCATTTAACTTAGTTTAGTATTGTTCTTTCCCAACCCCTTTTTATGGTTAAATGAATGGGGGTTTGGGGGGAATCGATCCTAAAAATTCAAAAGGAGACTTGAATAATTGAGTCTAGCTGTTATGTCAAGTTGACAACATAACCTTGAGAAATTATTTGTTGCCTATATTTAATACTTTTTACATGTTCATTTTGATACTTCAGTTTGCATCTCCGATGTACTCTTTATCCAACTATTTGAATTTGCTCTATTTCTTTTTATCATTTTTGCCATCTATCTCTCTCCTGTCTGAGTGCAGACATGGACGTGTGCGGTTGTGTACACGCACATTCACACTCTCACACTCAACCACTGTCACTCTTTTTCTGAGCTGCTTGCCAGTAAGTTGCCCCTTAAGTACTTATGTATTTCCTGAGAGCCAGGACATTCTCTTATATAAACACAGTTCAGTTCCCAGAATCAAGAACTAAGAACAGGATCTCTAACGCACCCTGTCCATATTCAATTCAGATGTTATCATTTCTTTCAGTATCCTTGTAGCTACTGCCCCACCCTCCACAGGTCTCAGATCCAATCCAGGGTCACCCACTTCATTTTATTCTCACTCTCATGTCCCTAGTCTCCTTTCATTCTTTTTTTTTTTTTTTTTTTTTTTTTTTTTTTTTTTTTTTTTTTTTTTTTTTTTTTTTTTTTTTCTTTCACAGCTTTGATGTTTTTAAAGAGTACAGGTCAGTTTTAAAGATTGACCCTCATTTTTTTTTTTTTTTGTATGTATTTCCTCAGGGTTGGTTTCAGGGTTAGTAATACCACTGAAGTGACATGTCCTTCTCAGTGTGTCACACCCAGAGGAACCTGCTATCCATTTGTCTGATAATATGGACTTTGTTCTCTCATTTAAATGGTATCTGCCAGTTTCCTTCACTATATAGTTGCTGTTTTTCTCACTGAAATGAATAAGTAATTTTGGAGAGATACTAAGACTATAAAATCCCTGATCAAAGTCTCACCCTCTGATTTTAGTTTCCAATGATTTTTTTTGTCATCACCGACGGTTGCAAAGTAGTAATTTTCTGTCACTCTACATTTGTAGTTGCATTCTACTATGAGGAAGAATTTTCCCTTTTCTCCCATTCAGTTATGTTAATATCGACTCACAGTTTCCTTTCTTATTCATTGGATTATATTCCATTATTGTATTTATTTTGATGTTGAAACATACCTAGACTCAGCCAATGGAAGCCTTTTCAAATTTTAAGTGTTACTTTGATATATCTGTGTGACTTGACTACTTCTTTACATTGTGGTACAATGATAGGTTTCAGGCTCATCCAATCTTTTTTCTACCCCCTGGAATTTAACCATTTCTCTAACTTGCCTTCGTTCTATTTTATCAAGAATGATAGTTAGAAACCAAGATCTAAGAGTGAGTTAGGCTCTTTGCTTCTGGAACTCTGTTGTTTCTAGGCCCCTTTCTTAGCTAGAACATACTCACAATTATAAATATATGTGACATATATGTGTGTGTATTTACATATGTGCACATCTAAACACATACATAAATGTGCATGTCCATATCTTTCTGTGTGTACATATATGTTTGCATACACACTTGCACATACCTAACCATGAACTAATACTGATACATACAAATCCATTCTGCTACCAGAGTAGTTCTAGTTTTCTAGCTTTCCATATTTGTAACTTCTTTAACAGTGAAAATAGTCAGGGCTCTATTACCCTTGGGATATTTACACATTTGCTCAGTCCCACATTACAAAAAAAGTGCTTTCAGAATTAACTGACCACTAAAACCTTCCTACAAGTGTGTATTTAAAACAGTATAATTTGACTGCACATACTTAGTGGGATTTAACCCTGCAGGGGAGGGAGAAATTAAAATCTTATATTATTTTCAGTAATTATGTTTGGGATCATAATGGCACTGTTTTTCTGAGACTGTTATATATTTTGTGGGATAAATCAAATGAGTAATGCTATTGGCCTGGTTGCAAACTTGAATTTTTCAACAAAAAGTGATACAGATGTGTGGTTGATTAAAAATCTCATAGACCTAAATTTGAATTTAAATTATCAGTGTGATCTCTTGATGTAGTTTGTCTTACGTATGCACACAGTTGTATATCATATGTGCACAAAGATACACAGATACTTCTATTTTTACTTACTGCATGTGCTAAAACAGTGACCGACTTGGCAGCAGTAAGTACCCCTAGAGTAACCAGACTATTGTCTCTCATCATTTCCCATCGAAAGAAACTGGAACTCCTTGATGAAAAAAAGAGACAAAATCCAGTTCTGGGCAGGAAATAGAAAAAGAAGCATAGAACATGTTTTCATATCATAAAATGAGGGAGCTAGCAAAAATTATAGCCCTTGATATATCATAAAAACATATACATACATCGTATCTACTTCTATATATTTACGTATATGTATGTGTGTGTGATTGTGTGTGTGTGTATGTGTATGCGCACACACACCCACTATCAGTTCTTACTGATACCTGCAAATCTACTTCCAGAGTTCATTCTAGTCTTCTTTCCATGTTTCACTGGATCATGTCAAAAGAACTCAGGAGCCAACTGGAAGAGGTTCCCATAAGCCATAGTTGAATAGCAAAAAGAATAGTAATGGTAGTGCAATAAAACATAGCACATCTATCTAAATGCACAAGATCATCGCATTCCTTAAAAAAATAATCCTAAAACTCTCCACTGGTCAGTTAGTGTGTGTTATTTTAGAAAGAATTGAAATATTTAGCTTGGCACTCTCCCCTCCCCACCGTGGCTCAAGAAGCTAAGATGTAGACTGAAAGCCGTGGACCTGGGTTTGAGACCTGAGGTCAGGAGTGGTAAAAAAAAAGTAATTAGAAAAATAAATAAATAAATAAATAACAAGCATAAAAACATTTAGCCTGTCTCTCCTCTGTGAAGTATACATCAGGGTAACCAGAAATTGATGAGGGGAATTATTACCCCTAGTGAAATAATGACTCTAGGTAGTGACCGTTCATTCACAGAGAAGGCAACCAGACATCATATGTCTCTCGGTGGAAGTTTAAATGTAGATACTCAAATCTTAACCTGATCAAGTCTCTTTAAGCTACAGCTCCCCGCTTAGAGGAAGTGCTCGGAACAGGAACCTGCTCAGTGCCAGCCAGATTGCAGGCTGCAAAATGCGGGCTGCAGAATCTGCCCTTAGATTCTGGTCTCTGCAAATTTCACTTGGAAAAAACATAGATCAAAGGCAGTATGACTCTGTAGATTTGAAAGAGACTTGAGATTTATCAACTAATTATGAGATATGGTCCTTATTTAAATTCTGATCCAACCAAACTTTTTTTAAAAGAGTGTATGTGTATTATTCATATGTGTAATGTGTGTTTATCATATATATGTGATAAGCAGGAAAGCTGGAATTCTGATTTGAGAGTTGGTACTAAGAATTTTCTTGAAATATGGCAATGATGTTTTACAAGAGTTCTCATCTTTAGAAACACACATTGAAATATATAAAGGTAAAGCTCTGATGCCTAGGAGTCAGTCCCTCAGCATTCTGGGAGGGTGGGCACGGTAGAGATGAACAGGTTGTCGTAAGAGGTCGTTTCACTTTATCTGTGTGTGAGCAGTCAGATGAAACACTTAACCAGCAGTGATGCCGGCTCGGAGGCATTTCCCAAGGGAGCAGGATAGCGTCCTGGCAATGAGTGCTCGGGCCACGGGCCGGGGAGGGCAGGAAGCCATGTGCTTCTCATCACTTTATCCCAGCACACGGTAATCACTAGGTAAATGAATGAAGAAATGAGTGACCTTGAAGGGGAAGCTGACATTTGGGTGAATTCTGTTCTAAAATCATTCCCATGACTTAGAACTGTGAGAGCTGACCACTCACAAGTCAGGGAACTACGCCCCTCTTTTATTCTTTGGGCTGCTGCCACTGTAGCTGACGACATGATATGTATGACCCTCCTTCCTTCCCAGGCTCAGGCCCGATGTCATCGGATAGGCCAGAGCAAAGCCGTGAAGGTGTATCGCCTCATTACCCGGAACTCCTATGAGCGGGAGATGTTCGACAAGGCCAGCTTAAAGCTGGGTCTGGACAAGGCTGTGCTTCAGGACATCAACCGAAAGGGCAGCACCAATGGAGTGAGTATGACAGTTCCTGCTCTGAGCCGAAGACGTTTGTCACAGAGCCCAGGCTCCGGAGTCTTCCTTCCTATAGCTCTTTTAAAACTTTCACTAAAGTGAGTCAGGCTGTACAGGCTGCAGTAGATGATAGTTCAAAGTCAGGTCCCTGCATCTTACAGATGGATGAAGGAAATCTGTAGGAGCAGTTAAATGGTCGATTGCTCGACACGAGTAACATTCCAGTAAATAGTTTTTGGTTCTGGTTTTCTTATTTTCTTCTTTATTTAATGTTTTATTGAGTAATTTTGATTTATAAAATGATACAAGTTTAAGTAAGCAGGTTCAGTATTCATCAAATAAGTGGTAACACACTGCAGCCACCACCAGATTATCACCAGTCTTTCACCACTGTCCATTGGACTCCACCTCGTCCCCTCTGGTAACCTCAGGCCTTCTGTCTGTGTTCGAGAGTTGGTTTTTGTTTCATCTGTGTGCTTGGTTTCTTTATATTCCACTTATGAGTGAGATCATCTGGTATTTGTCTTTACTCTTCTGACTTACTTGTACCACTTAAAATGATCCCCTCTAGTTCTATCCATGTTGCACAAATGGAAGAATTTCAAAAGACTGTGTAGTATTCCGTCGTGTATCTGCACCACATCCTCTTTATCTGCTCATCTGATAATAGCACTTGAGTCGTTTCTAATTCTTGACTCTTGTAAATAATGCTGCACTAGACATGGGGATGCATATATCTCTTCGAATTAATGTTTTCTGCTTTTGGGGGTAAATACCCAGAAGTGGGGTAAACAGGATATATGGAATTTCCATTCTCAATGTTTTATGGCATTTCCATACTGCTTTCTGACTTACACCCCCACCAATAGTGTATAAGGTTCCTTTTTTCCACATCCTCGCCAGCATTTGTTTTTTCTAGTCTTTTGGATAAAAGCCAGTCTCACAGGTGTGAGGTGATATATCATTATTATTTTAATTTGCATTTCCCTAAAACAAGGGAAGAGGAACATATTTTCATGTGCCTGTTGGCCATCTGTGTGTCTTCTCTTCACTGGAAAGAAAGATCTATTCATATCTTCTGCCTGTATTTTCATTGGACTGTTTTTTTTCTATTTTTGAGTTTTATGAGTTCTTTACATCTTTTGGATATTAACCACTTATGAGATGTATGGTATGCAAATGTCTTTCCCCATTTAGTCTTTTCGTTTTAGTGATAGTTTCTTTCCCTGTGGTGAAGCTTTTTATTCTGATATAGACTCATTTGTTTATTTTTGTTTTATAAGCAGAGTTTTTATCAGTGCCCACTAGAAGTTAGTAGATCTTAACTCTATCTTTTTTCACCATACCTTTTCCCATACTCCAGACTTTGAGTTCCTGAGAGTATATATGGAACCTATTTTTTAATCTGTATCCACCAAGCCCCTTAATAGACTTTAGCATGTTAAAGATGTTCATTGCACGATGGTCTGTGAATAAATGAATGAGTAAATTAGCACTTTAAAATATGGCCATTAATAAAATCTGTTTTACCCTTAAGAAGAGATAAAAATTACAGCTAAGATTCTTAAGTTGTTTTAAAGTATAGGCAAACAAAGGAGAATATCTCCTTAATCTCTGGACCTAGAGCATCAAAGTTTGGGAATTAAAAATTTCCAAATGAGTTGTCTGTAGCCCAAATGTTCTATGTCTTCTTAGCTGTGCACGTGTTACTGAATATAATACTTCAAGTTACCAGTGCTGGGAGTCATGGGGTTCCCTCTCTCTCTCTTTCTTTTTTTTTTCTATAAAGAGAACCAGATTCTTAATTAGAACCAGGAAAGGGTATTTTGAACTCCCATTTCCTGTTTTCAGCAAGCGGTTGAGAAAATCACACTTGGCACAGGACTCTTTCTTTAGTTAAGAAATGACATCATTTCCAATACTAATGTATTTATTTAATAATGAATAAATCATTATTCTTGAGCTCATATGGTACATCTGGAGGTTTTTAAAGATACAGACTCGAACTAGAACATGAATTGCGTATTAAATATATCCTCTTCAATGGTGCATAATTTTACTGACTGACAGCATTTGATAATAATCAACGTCCTGAGGAAGGTTAGGGGCATCGTTTCATGGCAGAGATCCCTGTCGTGGATTTTCCACTGCCCTCCCCATAGTTTGCTTGACTGTCTTTATCTGGGTTTTCATATTCAAAAACTTTTGTCTGTGTCTAGTCTTCTGACATGAACAAGTAATGGAGGAAATCTGTGCTGAAGCATAGAGGTCAGATTTGAAGCTCTTTCTCCCGTGCATTTTCTACTTTATGAGTAGCCTTTGGTGACCTGTCCAGGTACAGCAGCTCTCAAAAATGGAGGTGGAGGACCTGCTCCGGAAAGGTGCTTATGGAGCCTTAATGGATGAGGAAGATGAAGGGTCCAAGTTCTGTGAAGAAGACATAGACCAGATTCTGCAGAGGAGAACCCACACCATCACCATCCAATCCGAAGGGAAAGGGTCCACATTTGCCAAGGTATGGAACCACCTCTCCAGGGTCCATGGCGGGGTGGAGCCAGAAGACAGTGTGTTCTCTGACCCTCATTAGCCAGGTGTCTTTCTCTAAATGCAGACTGTTGAGCTTACCTGTTCTTCACAACTCCCTGAAGCTGCAGGTTCTTAGAGGAAGTCTGAAAAGCAAGTCAGGCGCTATAGAATGATAACAGCAGTCTTGCCTTTGGTTGCTCCTCTTCAGAGTGCAGGGTCGACATTGTCCTTTGCATTTGTCCCGTTCTCTATTGGCGGAGACTGCTCTGCAGCCCCTGGATGGTCATCGTGATTCCCTTGTAGAGCACTGTCCACGGCCAGTGTCAGAGAGTTAAAATTCCACTGTCTAATCCATTTCTCAAACCCAACTGTTTATTCTGTTCGCTTCATGAGAAGATAGGTTGTACTCAAAATTCCCAACTTCTAGTGGAGTCTCCTTTTTTCTCTGCCTCTCCGTCACTGAAAGCTGATTTAGAATCCGTGAGTCACTCCACTTATCAGAGAGCCCCCGGGGCGCCCTGGCCACAGGCTCTGAACTCTGTGAGCTGCTTGGCTTGATCTCCTCTTCGTGATTTTTGTGGGATTTCGCTAGGCCTCGCCTATTCTATGCGCCTCCTGCCCCCCTGCCCAGCGCCTTTCCCGCAGCGGACACTTGGTGACTGGTGAGCTGAAAGGAAAGCTAAGTCAAGGAGAGTTTAAAGAAGTAGCCCTTTCATAGGGAGTAGCCGTCGAGTGTTTGTCTCTCAGTGGCTGTCTTCATGCTTCAAGTTCAAGTTCTATAGCAAGTGAGCCTATGGGTAGAAATTGTCATTTCCTCACCCAGTCTTAAAATTATACGAGAATAGCTTTGAGATTTTCACATTTATTTTGGAGGTTGTGGTAGAAGTTTTGAATGCATATGGGTCATTTACTTGCGTTTCTGGCAAATTAACATAGGTGTTTCTTTTATTTGTGGCATGTTAAGTATACTTGACTGACTCTTATCTCCGTTACAGGCCAGCTTTGTGGCTTCAGGAAACAGAACAGATATTTCCTTAGATGACCCAAACTTTTGGCAGAAGTGGGCTAAAATAGCTGAACTGGACACGGAAGCAAAGAACGAAAAGGTACAATATTAAGAATGTTTATTCCCTTGAACATTTTACTGATGAACTTACATTCCTGTACAGATCAAGTCATTGTTTACTCCTGAGCTCTAGTTCTTAAATGAGATGTTCTTTGTAACAATTAAAACATACCTGGTACACAGAGTTAATAAATGTTAACTGTCAAATGACCTGATTAGATCAGTTTGCCAGGCTCCTAAGAAATCGGACAAAACCAAATAGAACTGGAATTGGCCAGACCCGTCACAGGCAGCCCTCTGTCCCGAGCCGGCATCCCATCCTCTCATGGGACTGTTTTGTTACATCTCAGCACTTCTGTGAAAGGACTTTGACTCTGATGTGTTAGAAAAATTATGGCAGCCTGAGGGAGAACAGTGTGCTGACCTCACCCCCATCCTTTCAGTATCTTGAAGTTTTCTATTTCTGAACTTTATGTAGAGAATAGCCACAGAATGAAACTGGAATTTGAATGCTGGCTCTGCCACTGGTTAGTTTGATGCCTTTGGGCAGGGTTCCTAACCTCACAGACACATGAAAATGAGGCTTGAAGAAAAAGCTGTTGCTGCCCACTTTGCAGAGTCAGAGATAACATTTGTGAATCTAACAACCCAGCCCATTGTGAGGTGCTCCTGAAGTCTTCGATTCCCTTCCCTCCATCTGGCCCTTCACCTCACTGACATACCACTCTCTGCCTGAGTGTTGAACTCTTGAGAACTCAGAAACCCAGCAGAGAATCTCTGCTTCTGTGAAACTGGATCATTAACTGACTCCCAGCCTTAACTGTTCTCTGTAGGACCACGGAGGTTACGTAATCTGACCTCTTGTCTCCAAGCAGGAAGAGTCTGTGGCTCCTTTAATACCTCGTTTTAGGTAATTTCCAGTTTCATGATCAGGACTCTGACAACCGTAGGTGAGATGAGGAAAAAGCTCTTGCCCATGGACAGTGAGAAGCAGTGGGAGCATCTAGATGGTAAGCAAGGCGATCAAGCAGGGAGGCACTAAAATTTCCTGCAGAGACGGATATAGGAGATCAGCTGAGTTTTAGCGGGAGGGTGGGGGTAGAAGGTCAGGAGCATGGCATGCTAGAGTCCAGCGATGAGTGCAGCTCCTGAGCACGGCAACATGCTTTCGGTAAAGACAGAAGGTTAGTTGTTGGTGCCATTGGAAGGCAGACAATGAAGGAGCAGCAGGGTATGTGTGTCTTCAGAAAGTTGCTGAGCATACAGAAGTCTCCGGCTCTTATCTCCAGAGCGCAGACTGAATTGCTGGACAGAAGAGCAGGGGCCGTCAGCCACTCCAGTCTTTCCCAGCACCAGGCCTGTTAAAACGACTGCAGAAACAGCAGGCGGTGACTGACAGCTTTGGGGGCTGCTCGCTGTGGATGCAGCAGGGATGTGGCGAAGAGCCTTCCCTGCAGACTGCAAGACTGGCACGCGATTCCTTCCCACATATGTCCTGAGAACAGCAGCAGATGTTCTCTTGCGCTGTCATGGGGGCTGAGCGAGAGGGGCTTTCTCCCCAACAACCTTCTCTGTTTCTAGGAAAGTTTAGTGATCGACAGACCTCGCGTGAGAAAGCAGACCAAACACTACAATTCCTTTGAGGAGGATGAGCTCATGGAGTTTTCCGAGTTAGACAGTGACTCTGACGAGAGGCCCACAAGGTCCAGGCGCCTCAACGACAAAGCCAGGCGCTACCTCCGAGCCGAGTGCTTCCGGGTCGAGAAGAACCTGCTTGTCTTCGGGTGGGTATGGGCTTTGCCGCCTTCTTGTCGGGCTTCCCTCTGACTTTCAGTCCTTGAGGTGTGTGCGTTGTGTCTCTCTGATCACCTCTGACTTATGAGGGTGGTAGGGGACGAGGTGTCTGCCTGCGCCCCCGCCCCCAGGCCTGTGCGCCTGCTGCCATGTCGTGCATATGCCCTGGTTTTCTCAGATGCTTGTCACAGCAAATTTCTGTTACTAATTTGCTGCCTGGCACTGATTTCCTGCTTTCATCTTTGAGGATATGTAAGGAGTCAGGGCAGCAGATGTCACAGTGCGGCGCTCTGACTGTGGAAATAAAAAGTTAGCTTCCAGGAGCTCACGCTGCTTTGATTCCTGCATCTGGACGCTTGTTTTTATTCCAAACATATACCTGCTCCACCTGTTTTATCTCTCCCTTGTAACATTCTAACGGCCACAAGAAGCGCTGAGTCCAGTGTCCAGATCAGCCTCGTGACACTTGATGCGCTGCAGAAAGCGTCCTCAAAGGCCCCAAAAGGACAAGCCTCGGGCGGTTAATAGACTCAGCAGAGAACAAGATTAGTCCAGGCACCTGCTTGTCCTGTGGTGTTGGGCGCACAGGCCCTTCCTCTCTCCCAACACCCCTCTTATTTCCACTCTCAGCTGGGGCCGCTGGAAGGACATTCTGACTCACGGGAGATTCAAGTGGCACCTGAATGAGAAGGACATGGAGATGATTTGCCGGGCCCTGCTCGTGTACTGTGTCAAGCATTACAAGGGGGATGAGAAGATCAAGAGCTTCATTTGGGAGTTGATCACACCCACCAAAGATGGGCAGGCCCAGACCCTCCAGAACCACTCAGGTGAGTGGGCGGGACCGTGTCCAAGAGGCACAACCCCTGTGCCTGCCCCTCCGGTCCCCATGTGGGTCAGTGACTGTTGTGAGGGGCCTCTCTTCCTTGGGCGTGTTTCGGAATGTCACCTGCGGGAAAGGATAGCGATGCTTTCAGTGACCCTCTGGGTCACCCAGTGTCTGCTGGTGCTGTCGGCACACATGGGCCCTTCTGACCTGTCCCGTGTGCCTGTCACGCCCACTAACCTGCGTGTTGTGGGGGTTCCTCCTCTGAACGGGCACTCACCACGTGCTCTGGTTTGTCTTTGGAGGTCGCCTTCTGTCCCAGGTACACCTCTCTCTCCCTTTTCCTGTGCTGCGATGCTTTCCTATTCTTGGATAGCACACCTTCCAGTTTCAAAAATCACCTTTCTTTCTCCGTGGCTAGGGTTGTGGAATCCCTTTCTCAGCCTCACAGGATGCAGTGAATTTTTGCTGCCTGACTGAACTGTCCTGGGGCTGTGACACGTTTCCTCACCACCCATCACCGCTGGGTGGCTGGAGGTGTGGGGTCCATCCCCAGGGCCACGTCACAGCTGCCTGCCTCTTTGTAGCTCAGCCCAGCACGGTTCTAACACCCACTTGCAAGCCTCTGTGCCATGTCACTGGCCCCACGCTGTCTCCCTCAGGCTTGTCTGCCCCAGTGCCCAGAGGGAGGAAGGGAAAGAAGATGAAGAGCCAGCTGCTGCTCCCGGAGTTGAAGAGCGCTGACTGGCTGGCCACCTGCAACCCCGAGGTGGTCCTGCACGATGACGGCTACAAGAAGCACCTCAAGCAGCACTGCAACAAGTGAGCGTGTTCTCCGCGGCCGCCCCCCCGCTGGGCTGCCCCCCCCCCCCCCCCGGGCTCTGCTGGAGCTCCTGGGACGGGTGGGACAACTCAGGGTTCCTGTCTGCCCTGTGACATCTGCGCAGACAGCGTGTTGGTCTCAGCTGGGTCAAGATTCACTGGCTTGAAGCTTCTCTGACTGCTTTGCCAGTCTCTCCTGTCGCAGAGCCTGTCCTTCCAACCAGTGAGGTCTGTGTCCTGCGGGTTTTTCTGACCTGACCCGCAGCTCAGTTCGGACCCCAGTGCTTGCCCTGTGGTCTCCTTTCCCCCGAGGTCATGTTAGCAAAGGCATACTGGCCTTAGCAGCCTCTGTGCGCAGCCCCTGGCGCCACGCTTCTTCCCCTTCCAGCTTTCCGCCGCCGTGCATGTGGAGCAGGTGCTTGAGGAACGTGCACCTGCGACAGTGTTTTTTATTAGTCAGCCTACAGTTGGGGTGAATCGGGGTGGGGACATCGGGGAGAGTAATAGCAAATGACCTTCTGTTTTGTGAAGTTTAGTTTCAGGAAGTTCAAGCACTCGGTGACGAGTGCATCGCTGCACGGGATGTCTGCTAGAGTTGCGCAGTCCCTAGCAAACCTCTAGTCCAGCTGCCTGAGCCCTGCGAGAGATCCCTCCCCGCGCTCCTGGTAAACAGTAGCAAGTCCTGGTTGTCGAGCTTATTTTCTTAAAAATTTACCATGTTTTACTAAATTTTTCCTGCCTCCCTGTAATATCAGCCTAAGATTTCTATAGTTGTTAGGTTGTGGGTTTGGGTTTGGTTTTTTTTTTTTTCTTTTACAGATGAAGTCTGATCCTTTCCCCCTATCCCTCCGAACATTTGAAGCTATTTGCCCAGTACTGTAATGTACACTACTAAACACTGATGTATGAGCTCTCTGGAGTCTGCAGGTGCGCGCTCAGGCCCACGGGGCCATCTGTAGCTGGTAGAGGTGGCCTGGGTGGGGCCGCAGGGCATGTCCAGTGTGACTGAGACAGAGGAGGAGCTGGCTGGTGAGGAAAGTCCTTCCAGAGGGAGATCTTATATAGCAGGTTAGCTGGGGGTTCTGTTGTAAGTATTAAGCAGTCATAATTGTTGAACAAGAAATGCGAGATGTGTGACCAAATAAAATCTATGGGGAGAAAAATTAGTAACAGTAAACAGTAAACAAGATGACATAAGGCAGACCTAGAGCTGAATAGCCAGCAAGGAGAGCTCTGTCAATCTAAGCACTGGCCACAAAGACCTGACCGAGTGTGCTGGCTGTTAGAATTGAGACAGAAGGGTCACCTCTGAGCACGAACCGGTGAGGAGCAGCGCGAAAAGCCGCTAGCTCCACGATGACATACCACAGAATCTGGATTGTTACAGTCACTAAAAGATGAGCAAAATGACAGGCTTGGGTTTTGCCTTGTTAAGTTACAGCAGCATTAGGCCGTGCACAGCTGCAGCTGTGGGGTTTGAGGACCGAAAGTAGGCCGAGCTGGAGAGGTTGCCCTAGGACTGCCCCTGACACCTTCAGAGACCATCACAGATTGTGACCAAGACTGGGTCTTAGCCTTTGAGGAATCCTGAAATGTTTCTAACACCACCCAAGACCTTTCCCGAGTGCCCACAAGACCCTGGGAGTCAAAGATGAGTGCAATAAAGTGTGTCTCCTAGTTCGAAGATGCTGACTTATTTATTCTGAATCTGCTGGAGCCCGCTGTCATCTTTAGTTCTGGTTCAGCAAGAGCCTAAGACTCAGCTGGCAGGTCCTGCAGCTCTTCCCACTCAGCGTGGGGACTGTGGGCAGGGCCCTGACAGGGAATCTCCCGCCTCTACTTGAACCTTCCTGTTGTGGCAGTTTACTCTTTCTCAGCAAGGCTCGTTAATGATCAAATGATCCTAATTCATTACCCTGCATGTTGAATCCAAATTCTCTTTCCTTTAAACTTCTACCCTTTGATCTTGGATTCTGGCTCTGCCCTGAAGTATAATAGAGAAGAGGCCTGTATTTCTTCACCATAATAGAACTGTGAGCAGCTAGAATTCTGGGCTCTAGTAATTAGCAAATTTACTCCCACTCCAGTACAGATAAGGCTTATGACTGTCCTTATGGTCAGTACCTGCCTGGGTTTACCTGGGTTTGAATCCTGGCCCCATTACTTACCAGGAGGTGGATTACATGACATCTGTCCTTTTCTTCATCTAGAAATGAGGGTAATAATACTTCTTACCCCTTAGCATTGCAGTGAAGATATTGGCAGCTATTAAGGACTCAAGGCATTGCTTATTATTAATTCATAGTGTAGGATTTAAGGACATGAGATTGTTACCAAACAACTTAAAAATTAAAAAGCATCTGCTCCATATTTGAGCTGTAAGAGAGGAGAACGGTGATGATCACTCGGGGGTAAGGAGAATGACAGGAAGGAAATGGAACCTTCCAGAGGAATGTGCTGCTTCCCAGTCTGGGTGCTGGATACATATGTGTGTTCAGTTTGTAGAAATTCATCACGTTTTATGTTTATGCAAAGTGCATTTTCTGAAAATACATCAACAAGAACTTTAAAAAAAAGAAATGAAAGAAAAAGCAGTACTGCCACCCAGTATATGAATGGGTTTTGTCAACCAGTGTAGGTGTGTGATAAACCTGCTCTGAGTTCACATGCCATCTGGGATCCATCTCACTCTGGAGGAGGTGGCTCTCTGAGGAACTGTCCATCTGTCCTCTAAATCGATTTGCTTCTTACTTGGAGAAATAAATGAAAGCTATTGGCTTTAAATTCCATTTTTGTCCTACAGATACTGTCAGGTCTCAACCAATTAGCTTCTCTTTAGAAAAATAAAACAGACATCTCTTACACTTTTAAAAAAACCTCCACTCTGCTGGAGTGGGAGCTGAGTAGGCAGACGTTCTATACTCAGATCCCTCGTTCAGTCCTTACAGGAGGCCACCAGCTGCGGCCAGCTGGGTGGGAGCATCAGCAACGGTTGTAAATTCTTAGCATTCTTATTGTCTGAACCTGATAAAGAATCTCAAAATTATCTGAGTTGTTTGACAGCTGAGGTCAGGAATAGTGGAACACCAGAGAAGTAAGCGCTGTTTTCAGCCTAACATGTCTCACTTTTGTATGTCACTACTTCTGACTTGAGCCCACAGCGGCACTTTCTACTCCGATCTAAGATATATGTATCCAAAATTTTGGTCAAAAGTAGATTTTTTTTCTCCCCCTCAATTTCCATCTCCCTTTCTCCAGACAGCCACTGCTAACTGACCGCTCCTCGTATCTTCCCTGAAATAGTATATACTCGACCTAGTATTTATACTCCTTTAAGAAAACAAAACAAACCTTACGTGGAGCTCAGTTCCTGTATAAGTATACGTAAATGGGCTTTTATTTTGAATGGTTAGCCTTTACACTTGACTTGACAGAGTAGGTTATAAGTACGCTTTGAAGTGTTGTTGCAGTTTGGCTGTGAATAAGAAGCCTGTCTTTGAACGCGGTCCACTCCCCTGTGCCGGCCTGTACTCTCTGTCTGAGTTTGCGCCACGAGCCTCTCCCCTTATGAGCCCCATGCCCCGCCGTCTTGTGTGCCCTACTGCTTTCAGGCTGGTCTCCTTTCACGGACTGCTGGAGACTCCTTGAGAACCAGACTTGCTGTTTACTTTTGTTCGCTCTGGCACAGGCACACAGTAGCTGCACACCCGCAACATAGTCGCCTGTCTCGCACACGCTGGCACATCCCCGTGGAGCCCGAGTGCAGTTCATGCAGCATCACAGAGAAGTGAGCTCCTTAGGAGAGAAGGCATGATCACTCTCTGGCAGCTTTGCCATGAGAAAGGAATTTTACATGTTTGTTTAACTATGTACAAGTGAAACTTTGAAAGCAGTGCAGTTCAATTCACTCATCAGTAAACTGATAAACTGGTAAGCAGCTGTTGGCAGGCAGCCCTGCCGAAGAGGTCATTTTGACCAGGTGGAAGGGACACGTGCTCCTGCAAGGACTAGCGGGAGCTCTGTCTGTTCCTACTGCTCCTGGCAGCTCACAGGTAATGTAACAGGCCCGATGAGATGCATTTTCTTGTATAAAATGGTCTCCACGGCAGTGTCTGCTAAGGTTTTGTTTCCTTGGGCTTTCTCATAAATTACAGCCCTAATGACATGACAGCGCCCACAGTCTCCCTGTGTTAGCTGGGGTGGCAGGTCACAAGCAGCTCATGGGCTCTGATGTGTTGACCCTGATATGCTCACTTTCACAGGGTGCTCCTGCGAGTGCGGATGCTGTACTACCTAAAAGCCGAGATACTGGGAGAAGCAGCTGACAAAGCATTTGAGGGTGCCCCTGCCAGGTACAGCGAACCGTCCTCAGCTCTCAGTGTGGAAGAATTGCTGCACAGCTCCTGTTCATGAAAATGAGCAAAAATTCCTGTTCTTTAAGAAGCCCGTGCGTCCACTGTGGTCCCACCCAGGATCAGTTCCAAGATAGTAGAGTGAGGACAGTGTAGTCAGGTCATCTACGAGTGAAATAAAGGCGAAAACAGTTTTAGAAACAGATTTCGATGAGTTTTTTAGTTTTTACCCCAATAGTGTAATAGCATTGCTTTTGAAGTCATCATTTCTCTACCTTATTAATAACTAGTAGCTCTTAATCCAACAGAGATTGAAAGTATTACTCAGCATCCCATTCTTGGCCCTAATAATCTTTTGAGTAGTTCCCCTCTGTTTGCTAATAATATTAATAGTACCTTGTGACCTATTTGATTTGTTGTATCTTTGTTGGAAGTTAGTGTCTATGAAGTTTTAGAATCCTGTGGGAGAGTCCCAGGATTTCAGGAAATGAGACTGCAAGCTCTTGGCTACCACTGATAGTTGTAATTTATAGGTGGGATCTCCAGACAGCTCTGTCACCTTCCCTGAGCTGCAGTTTGCTTTGTCCCTGTGCATTGTTTTGTCATTCCCAGAGGACACCAGAAGGGTTGGTATTTCAACTTTGCTTTGAGATTACTCGGGGTCCCATTTCTTCTTTTTTTGCATTGGGCAGTGCTAATGGTTTTAGTAATCATAGGAACAGTGAAGGAGGAGAGGGCTGAAGGGCATTGGTAATTACCACAATAGCTCTTGTTACTTGACACGCTTTCTGTATACCTGTGGTCATTTTAGTAAAGATGGGGGCTTGGGTATTTTGGTTCAATTTATGGGTTGTATAAATGCAGCAGAATTGAATTCAACCTGATCATTACTATCAGGTGCTACCTGGCAGAAGTCATGGCCCGGAGTTGCTCATCCTGCTGCCATGCAGTAGATGGAGAGAAGTGCGGTAAACCACGGGGCAGACTAGAGGAGCCATTCAGGTAGACGTGTCTCCCGCCCCAAAGCCTTCACAGAGTAAGGACCGGGCTCAGGCCAGTGACCACGTGAGCTGAGGGTCCACGTGAGCTTGTAGAACATGGACAGAGACTCACGAGGGGCTGGCGGCACAAGCCTGCTAATCGCCACCTGTCTGCTCCCTTATTCTTCCCTTTGGTGGGAGCAGTGCCATTTGTGATCAGTTTTGTCCCTACAGCTGTCAGCAGACCATTGCCAGGAGGTGTCACCGATCCTCTGATGGGCTCTCTTCAGAGCCCCATATGTACCAGTGCAGACTGTCATGTTCTCAAATAGTGCTTGAGATCTCTACATGTTGACCCAAGATGATTTGGGATCTGTTCTTTTCAGCATCTGATCATGTATGAATGCAAGCATTTGGGGAGTGTTCTGCTTTCAGATGATGGATTTTGCTTTGGTTGTCAATGGAAAATGCTACCGTATGCGTCTAGATCCTAGGACTCCACCTAACTGACTGATGATGAGTTCGTCAAGAGCTGTTTCAAGATTCTGCATCAGTCAGTCTAGGTGGAGCCTGGAAATTGAGCACGTAGTAGAAACTGCTCCCTGGGTGATCCTGATGCAAAACCCTGGTTAAGAAAGCTTGGCCCACACGTCCACACCCTTGCAGTTGTTGTTACTTCTGCATCTAAGCACACAATTAGAATGGGACTCACTGCCAGAGACCAGCCTATCTCGTGTCATGTTCTGTCTGTTGAAGGAACTCCGAGTCCCTGTCCTTCCTTCCACAGGGAACTGGAAGTGCCTCTGCCCGACATCGACTATGTGGAGATCCCGGTGGATTGGTGGAATGCTGAAGCTGACAAATCCCTTCTGATTGGTGTGTTCAAACATGGTGCGTAGTTCAGTGACTGCTTTCCTCTTCCTGAAAATCTCCATTAGTCCTGTTGCATGTCTTTCCTAGAAAGCCTCGCCTTGCCTCTGCCCTCCTGGCGTTTCAGACAGATGAGCGAGCGTCATGTAAACAGAGTAAATGTTAGTGTCAGTGAGGAGCTTGTGACTGATGCCGTGAAGAGCCTTTTCAGTGTAGTCTCCTCACTCAGCTGTCTGCACTGTTGGCCTGGGACCGTGTCGCTGTTGGTTATTCTTCCATCCCAGCATCTCAGTTAGTGCCTGTCCTGGAACAGTCACTTGAGAGAAGGACTGAGTGGGGGAGGGCGTGCGGGAGGGTGCCAGGTTTAACGTTTCATGTGCATGCAGAGTTCTAAGGCAGATAGGTAATCTTAAGGGTTCTTAGTATCTGTCTTTTGCCCTGTTGGTATTAGGCTTTCAGGATAGAAGATAACATGGATGTCGTTTGTTTAAAATGTGAGACTTAGGGATAGGAGAGGTTTTTGAGTAGATTGGAGAACTGAAATTGTCCCTCCACTTCTGGCACTGTGCTAAGCATCTGCCCTTGCTTTCAGCCACCTTTAAAATGAATAATGAAAGTGCCAGATGGTAGTCATGTGCCCAGCACACACCTTCCCTTCAGGTGCATTAACAGAGACTTTAAGCTAGAGGTGTGTTTAAAGTGGGGAGAGTTCTGTATACCTGGCTTTTTCTGTCAGTGCTGCCACTTACTAAATGTAATCTTCGGCAAGTCATAAGCTTCTCTGATCTGTTCCCTCACCTTTACAATGGGAAGACTTATCAAAACAACCTGCCTGGAGGGTTGTTTGAAGATCAAATGTGTAAACTCTCTGAAATAGTCCTTGGTGCTAATAGATACGCAGTGCTGTTCTGCATTCACTTAGTACTCTGCCTTTGAAACACATGTCCTAAGGGTAGAATTCTTCAACATTTGAAGTCCAGCCACTTGGATTTTCTTACCCATGCCTATACATATTTTAATGAGGAATTCCCTCACGACTTGGGCTTCTGGTGTTAAGAATGCAGGCTTCAGGTGTTCTGCGCTGAGACCCCTTTGTCGAACCACGGGGCTTAGGATGTCCGGTAGACCTGTCTGTGATGATAGAAGTGTCCTGTTTCTGCTCTGCCTGCTGTAGAAACCACTGGCCACATGTGGCTGGTAACCACTTGAAATGTGCTAGTTCAGCTGAGCACCTATACTTTTAGTTTTGTCATTTTAATTCAAACAGACTTCCACCAGTGGCTCCTCTGTTGGACAGTACAAGGCTAGGACTCAGCTCAGAGTGGCAGAGACCACTGTGCAACCAAGTCTTGATTTCGTCTCATTGTGGAAAGAGCCCAGAAGACAGGTTGCCTGAGGTGGCCACACTCCAGAGCATCTGAATGTGGTGTGGGCAGGAAAGCCTATGACTTTGCATCCCATTTTGGAGGACACATTACCAGGTCCCTTCATGGAAACAATGTCCTATGAAAAGAGGACACACCTGAAGTCCTATCTGTATGGAAGACAGAATTCACCTGCTTCTCGTCCCTTCCCCAGCCTAATACACATCCCACACGCATAGAGAAAGCCCAGGTGAATTATGACAAGTGGTAAACTATTAGCTGAATTTGAAAGAAATAAAGGAAAATTCCACATGAAGAGGTCACTTAAAGCCAGAACTTAGGGTTCAGGAGCTTGATAGGGCAGCAGAGCAGAAAGGCTAGGTTCTAGTGTGAACACAGAAATGAGAAACGTGACCTTGGAAGCCCTTCCACAAAGGAGGGCAAGAAAAAGACTGACACTGGGAAGCAGCTGAAGAACAAACCCTTGCGGGGGATAGAGATGGAGCCAAGAAAAGTTGAGGTGGATGATAGAATGAGATTGACATCTAAGGGGCAAAACAAGAGATGCCAGGCAAATGCTGGCAACAACGAAAACCTGGTCTGGCAAAATCAGTAACGCAGAAAGTCTTTAATGCAAATGATTGATTTGGGATATGGATCATCATACAAAGTTGATAAGTCTAGTTCCCATAGATAGTAAGAGACACAGGGCTCTAGGGAGGCTCAACCCTCTTTCTCTCCAGAGGAGGCGAGTTTATCTCAGCACCACATACCTGCTAGTCCCCTGACCCCTGATCCAGCTTTAGGACAGTGGGGTTAATCAATTGATCTTAGTCTCATACTGGAACTGATGGAGGGTCAACCAAGTGATGTCTAAGGTCACTTCCAAATCTAAAGCTCTTCTGCTCTGTAAAGCTGTTTGGGGTGTGTAAGTTAATTTCCTAGGTGTTTCCTGAGTACACTTGTGAGACCTTACAATGAAGAACCATTCCATTCAGGTTCCTCCCATGTGCCAGTGGAAGTCAACTCAGTATTCAAAGTCTGGGCTGAGAGCAAGTGACAGGAAGATGCTGTATGTTAATGAGGAATCCCCTCCAAACTTGGATTCTGGTGTGAGGAATTCAGACTGTAAAAATGAGGGAAACTCAGCCTCTGTGTTCAGTGGTAGGGGACTGATGCTGAGCCTCATCTGGAGACTAGCTCATCCTACGTAACCAGACCCTTGTAGTTGGACAGCAGCATTGGAGTCAGCCTAGGCTGGGTTGGACAGAGGCCTGGTACTGACCGTAGGGCCCTTTCTCCTTGGTCTTTTCTCCTAAGCCCATGAGCAGAGACTTAGACCTGACCTTACCTGGGTAGCTGTGACTTAGCCTTCACCATAGTATAGCCAAGCCCACACAACAGGGTGACCAACTCCTAAACATCCAGCAGCAGCTAGAGATGTGACATCTTCACAAGGCTGAGCTGTCTGGTGTTGACTTTTCAGGAACCTCTCAGGAAGCCCTCTCTCTGTCTTATCCTCCTGCCTTGGAAGCATAAATTAAGATCTAGTGTTGCAGCCATTTTCTTTGTTGCAAAAAGTTGTTGTTTGCAGTTTTATGCCTCTTTTAGGTCAGCCATAGCCTGTTGCAGCCTGTTTAGATCAGGAGAACGTAGCCATGGTTCTGCCTCCAAGCTGACCCCATGGAAGAATGGGCGGGTCTTTAGATGGAGCTCTCAGCAGCTCTGTTGCCTTAAGTGGCTACTGCCTTTTTCGGGCAGCCTGGATTTATGAAATTTTCATACAGATTTCAGCATTCTTTCATATTTTTAGAGTGGCACTTTCAGGCTAAGTGAAGAGACTGACAGCCCACACTCAGGCCTGTCATTTTACTGTTTCTTTGAATTGCTATTGCAGCTCCTGCTGCCTTCTTTTCAGGACAGTTGTGGGGTTTTCTAGGGAACAGAATCAGTTCCTCTTTCTTGCCTCCCTCTCATAGCCTATTGAGAAATAGATGCAGAATCTGCACTTCAGCCCCACCTCTGCAAGGAGAGACTTACCTAGGTAGTGGGCACCTTCAGGAACCCTGTCAAGCACAGAGAAGCTAGAGGCAGGGCACTCAAACCCCTGACCCTAACCTCCCTGAAGCAAAGGGTCAGTGGAGACACTCAGCATCTCACTCAGCAGATGAAACACTGCTTTATATGGGAGAAACCAGTGGAGACAATGGTAGGAATTCCATCAAGACTGCAGGGGCATTGAGGAATGTTCTGTTTTGATGCGAGGTAAGGCAGCACATGGACAAGAGAGCATAGTTCTTCCTTCAGTGATTATCAGAAAAGAAACAGGAAAACTGATTCATCCAGTCGGTTATCGAGTGTGTGGTGTCGGCCCTGTGCTGGGCTCTGAATGTGCCGTGAAGAGGCGGCAGTCAGTGTGGTCTCTCGTGAGACTTAACTTCAGTCACATGATCCCTGAGGAGTAAACGAATAAAGAGCACAGGTGCCACAGATTCTCATGCCAGGCACCTCCTGGGGGCAACACCTGCCATTGAGATTGGATTAAAAGAAAGAGAACTCGAAGTTCCTCAGAGAAAAAAATGCCAGGTTCTGCCTACAGGGTGAAGGGTAGAACTGCATCAACACTGACGATTAGAATAAAAACCAGTATAGAATGAAATAACCCAACAAAGTAAAAATCAGACCTGTTATTAAGCCAGGCTGGTTCTCATTTGGGTTCTCAGCTGTGATGGGGTCTCTGTGTCCGCAGCAGAGCAAGAAATTGACTTCATTGGCTAAGAGCAGTGTGGGAGGGTTCTGGTGGCCATGAAGGAGTTTCCTTCCGGAGTCGTTTGATATGACAGGAGATTTGGATCTTTTACATGACCAAAGGCTGTCTCATCATAAGATATTATGTTTAGTAAAATAATAAATACTCGTGTGTGGGCTTTTTCACATTAAAAGTGAGAGTTTTTTGTTACTTGCCTCTCTTTCGAGGTTTCTCTTCTGGGTCACGAATGCTCCACTGATTACTGACTTCGGATGTGGTGAGGGCAGGTGCGTCGTGCTGGCCAGTGGGTCGGGGTGTCCTCCTGCGTTTGTGAATGCCACAAGTCCATCTTAAGCTAGTCGCAGTCACTGTGGTCCTCTTGTTTCCTCCCTTGCGTCCATCCTTTGTTCAGCTTCTCTTTACACATGGGATAAAATTGGACACTAAGAAAACAGGGCCCTTTCAGGAAGCAGCAGCTGCCCCTAGTTGCAGCCCACCTGCCTGATTCCCAGTGCTGTCCAAAAGCAGCCGACAGGTGAGACAGAATATTTACACAGGCTCTCATTCTGGCTAAAGCACTGCTCAGAGGTATCTGCTCAAGAATCTTCCCCTGATAGGAAATATTATGGGGTCTTAATAACCTTAAGTATTTTTTGTTGGTTTGTTTTGGTTTTTACTTAATAGGGGCTACAGAATGATTGTCTAGGGCCAAGGCACATTTTGTGAGTTTCGACGTGACCGCTGACTTTCACACTTCCCCTCAGGGTACGAGAGGTACAACGCCATGCGAGCTGACCCGGCACTGTGTTTCCTGGACAAGGTGGGCATGCCAGATGAGAAGTCCCTTTCTGCAGAGCAGGGGGCTGCAGATGCGGCCTCAGACATTCCTGAAAGGTGAGGGGCTGCCTAGGCCCACCCGATGTGACGTGTCATGCCATGACTCTGACCCCTTCTGCAGGTGTGTGGTCCTCTCAGTGTCCTCTGATCTCAGTCTGACATCTCCGATCTTAAACCTTGCTGGGCTGGACGGCCTTCCAGAATTGTTGCTCTGGTTACATCCCGCTGTGCCTCGGAACTTTGTTGTGTCTTCTAAACCCTTTGAACCATATACTAGTCCCTGTTCTTCATGCGTTCCCAAAGCTGCCCCTTCTTTAGCCAGAGTTGTCTCTTGTCTGCTTAGAGGGTTCTCTAGTAAGAGTCCAGATCTCTCCTACCTGACAGAAAACTAAGAAGAGACACAGCACAAACGGGCGTGTGACTTTGAAGTTCCTCAGATGAAATATCAGCACTTTTTAAGGATTATTTGGGCCATGAGTTAGGTGGGTTTAGGAACCACTGCTTGATAGCCATGACATTTAGATATTTGCTGTAGGCTGTGTTCAAAAAAAAGTGGAAATCTCCCCTTTGACAGAATTTTAAATACTGCTGGTATAACCCTCAAGTGTATAAATTCCTAGGAAAGCTAGATAAGCACCCCTAAGTGTGTTCTTCCAAAATATTATATGTATTGGAAAAACATGACATGTATCTCTTGTGTTTGCTAAGCCTCTGGGCCAGTCTTCTCCCCCAAAGGAGCTTCACATTGCGTAGGGCAGTGGTCAGGGTTGGCCAGAGGGCAGGGCACTGCCGGGACCCCCTAACCACCTGCCAAAGTCGAGAAAAGAGTGAAACAGACTGCATCTGTCCTTGCCCCATGACCACTGCAGCTTCCACAGCATCTCTGCTCCACAGGAGTTTCTTGTGGGCAGATAATGAAGATGCATTCAGGGGGTGTTGACAAATGCCTAAGTGATTGGTCACGCTGATGTTGGAGTCACTGGTTGGGGGGCACCCGCATGTGCATAAAGCTTTTTGTAGGGCGGCCTTGCTTCGCTTGTGCAAGCGATGAAGGCCGCAGGTTCTCCTGCCTCCAGGACCTGAGCAGCAGGAATAAGAACATCAAGACAGGAATACTTCAAAGTCAACTTGAAATCATGAAAACTAGATAGGCAGTAGTTTAGCTCACAAGAGAGAAAGCAGTAGGCAGCTAACCTAGTTAACTGGCCAGTAGTGAAGAGGACGGAATCCTTCCTTCTTAGCAATTCCCCCACAACTCCCTTCCGAGAAAATGACTTGGCAAAGTAAGCGATTCTCTGTGAAATTCCTCCTGCTGTGATAGTGGCTGGCACATCGGGACTCTTGCTCTGCAGTCTTCGGTCTCCGCATCTGTTCTTAGATCAAAGCCACATGCTCGTTTAACTCTTGATGGATAGTGATTACCTTTTTTCTGAAAGCATCATTCTTGAATAGCTGCCTCTGAACTTGTCTGAGTAAATCACGATCTCAGGCTTAAGTCTCCCTTGAGTGGAAGTTCTGGCCTTTAGAAGTGATGATGCTGGAAAAGTCGAGATTTTGATGCCTGGAGAGAAAGGGATCTCTTAATATTCCCTATTATTATCAGTGATTTTTGCAGATTTTCTCAAAGCACCTAGGTTGCAAAACAGTTTGGAGACGGTGTATGATGCCTTCTTTCTTTACCTTGTATTTAGGGGCAGCGCGGATAAAGAAGATAACGCTGAAGACAAATTAGATGGTGTCCAGAGACAGATGGTGAGTAAACAGATGCGTTTGTAATCCACACAAGCACTAACATCCAGCGAGAAATCTCTGTCTTCGTGGTGGTTTGGGGGAACTTGATTGCATTGATGCACTTGTGTTGCATTTTCCCAGACACTTTATGATAAAATCTGTCAACACAGAGACTGCAATTTACTTTTATTCCAATGAAACTTTTTTAAGACAAATGCAGATTTTACAACTGCAGTTGTAAGATACAATGCAGAGCGATCCTATACACCTTTTAACCCATTTCTCAACCTTAGGAACATCTTGCAACACCAAAGTACAATATCACAACCAGAATACTGGCATTGATAGTGTAAGAATTCGGGATATTTCCATGACCACAAAGATCTACCTTGTTATTCTTTTATAACCACATAGTCCCCCTTCTTTCCTGCCTTCACCTTTTTAATTCCAGGCAGCCACTCATCTGTTCATTTCTATAATATTGTCATTTTAAGACTGATATCTAAATGGAATCATATATTAATTAGCCCGCGGGGATTAGCTTTTTCACTCAGCATAAATCTCTAGAGCTCAGCTCATCTGTAACCATCCTCTTTATTGCTGAGTAGGATCCCGTGGTGAAGGAGCAGCATTTTTTGTCACCATTCGTGCGTTCAGGTGCCTCTGGCTGTTCCCAGTTTTGTCTAGTACACATAGCTCCATGTGTATTTGTGCACAGGTTGTGTGTGAACCTGGGGTAAATGTCCAGGAGTGTAATTATTAGGTCACGAGGTAGCTACGTGGTTTGCTTTCTTCAGAAGCCGCCACGCCGTTTCCCAAGTGGCTGTCGTACTCCGTGCTCCAGCAGGATCGTGTGAGCCACCCGCTTTCTTTCAGCCTCACTAGCGTTTGCTGTCACTGGTTTTTAACTGAGCCCTTCCGGTAGATACGCGCTGTTTCGTTGTGGCTTTCATTGCATTTCCCTAGTTCCCAAGGTCCCTAGTTGGTCTACTTTCTTGTCTTCATCTTTCAGCATTTTCTTATGTTTGTTTTACATATACTATCCTGAGGGTTTCGTTGTCCTTAGAGGGAGAATAGGGTTGTGCGTCTTCCCAGAAGCAGAAGCCTGCCTTGTCCATTAGAAACGAGTTTCTGGACCTTGCGTAAGCAGTGAAACCTTACAGAGCCTCCGCACCATTTGACCACGTTTTCTCCGGCTTTGTGTGATGGCGCGAATGAGCTTGTTAGAATTCTGTGGATTCTGGACCCCAGAAGTCAGTGTAGCATTGTCTCCAGCTGACTCCATTGTCAGGGAGAGCGTTCATTTTTCCTGGTCACCACCCAGCAGTTACCCGTTCTCTTATTTCAGTTCTAGTTTGGAGAATGTGTGGTTCTTACTTTGGCTGCATCAGCTCTAATTCCTGTAACAGTAGCAATGGACAGCACCTTCCCAAAGTGGGAAATAATTGTCTTACAAAGATCTGTTTCCACCACGCCCCATGGTTTGAGACGCAGTGGATTAAAGCAGATAAACCTGGAACTTCAGGCCCTGCATCTGAAGGATGATAGCTCAGTTCTGCTATTCCCACCCCTAGCTTATTGTCAGGAATTTGGGATGTTTTCCCACAGAAACAACTCAGGTACCAAAGAAAATAATGTTTCATACTTACATGAAGTTTCACTCTTTCTAGCCCTTTGTCTGTCTGTCTCAGTCGGTCCTGCCCTCTGCTGTGTGAGGTAAGCACTTCAGTTGTCACTGAAGTCATTTGAGAGCCGAGGAGACTAGGCCAAAGGGCTTTGCCAGTTCTCACGGCCAACAGAGATTTAATATTCCCTGGGTGTCCTGGTGTTCTTTCTAATCAAGTTTTCAAAGACAGGAAAGCAGAAATTATTTCGACTCTACATACATGCCCCTTCTTCTCGGAAGGAACTCCTCTGACAGGACAGCAACCAGACTAACTACAGGCTGGGCCTGCGAAGCCGCGGGCGCCACAGTGACAAGCCTCACCGATCGCGCTGTCCGCTATCTAGGAGAGGCCTGGGCTGGAAGGGTTGTGGCGAAGTTGGTAAAAATGAAAACTTTCCTTATAGAAATAAAATTTCTTTATAGGATCGAATGCTCCTAGAACACTTTTTTATTCATTTACAATATTAATGCTTCTGTTATTTATTTTACTCTTCAAAATTCAGGGTATAGAAAATAATGAAAAACAGATGGAATGGGGAGTAGCTTCTTCCAGATTTTGAGGTGGACAAATTATAAATAGATTACACTTGGCTTCTGCTCTGTGTGCTAAAATAGCAAACGTAGCGGAATAGCCAACATGAGAACCAGGCCTGCAATCCCACCACTTCTTCCCTCCTGCCCCACACCCCTGTACTGAAGGGACTGGTTGGCAGTTTTCTTCTGCTTCTGATCTCAGACAGATCAGCAGACCAGGTTAAAGAAGACCAAAAGCACACTGGTCATAACGGTGCTAACTCCTCTGTGCTAATCAGACTGGGGCATGGACAGGGGACTGCTGGTGGAGTAGAACCTCAGCACTGCAAGGACCCCTCCCACACGTGAGTGGACTCTGCACCGTTCCCTCTATGACATCCCATTGGGGTCATCCCAGGTAGGTTTCAGTACTTCAGGAGTCCATGAGAAAGAGAGGATGAACATGCTCCCTTGCAAGGCGTCCATTGCACTGCTGTGTGATCCTCCCTTATTACTGACCCAGAAATCTGGCACCTGTCAGCCCCACAGATTCTGCTTTTCTTCCTGGTCCTACAGAGAACAAAACTGATATTTCCTCTCCGATGTGATTTTAAATTCTTGGACCAGCTAGGCACCTTAATCTCTGCTCTAGCTTCTTCCAGAGCACACTGTAGCTGTTGTTAAAATATATTGTTCAGGGGATCAGAATGTTATTTACGTTCGAAGGAATATTTGGGATGCTCTAATCTCCCTTCCCCCACCCTCTCTGTTTTAATACAATAGGATTTTTTATATAAACAGTTAAAGGTTTCAAGTACAGCTGGAATGTGAACCTACAGAGAACTAAAGCTTCTAGTCTAAAAGCTTGTTTTTGGAGTGGTTGGAGCCTGGTTGGAGAATCGAAAGCAGTCTTTGTCCATCAAATCTATTACACAGGGAGGTTAACATCTATTAACAGAAACAGGATGACAGACAGCAGCACAAATTACAGTAAACACTCTGATGAGCTTGTTTGCCCTTGTTCTGCAGCAGTTCCTGCTGCAGGGACCCGGGAACAGAAGGTCTCCAAAGGGTGACGTCATTCCCCAAGGGAGCACACAAAAAATTCTTGCAGGAAATTTAATACTTCAAATGGTCAAATTCCATTGCCCAAAAGCTCCTTTAAGAACTGAATAATTATAATTCCTTTTCTTCTGGTTAAGAGTTTTAGGGTTCTCTGAACTCAAACAGTAATATTTGAAGGTGCAGTGCACACTTTCCCTCCGTGTCAGTACTATTCTTACCTCCATTCAAGAGAGGAGGAAGCTGAGTTTTAATCGACTACAAGAAATGTCACACAGTAAAGCACACAAGAGTGTGGTGTCTGTCTGCTCACATCTTTTTCCAGATCCTGTGATCTTTCCGTAATAAAATCCTTGAATTTTGTGTGGATGACATTTAATGTGTATCTGCTTTCTACATGAAGTTCGTGCAAGAGTAGCTTGCTTGATTTTCCTGCAAAATGAAAACTGCTGAGGGATATTTTTAAGCCTACCTTTGTACATCCCGTTTCTTCTACACAGAGAGCTCTTACGTTCTCCTGGCAAACTCGTGTGTGTCCTTAAATATGAAACTCAAAAGTCCCCTCTTGGGTGTGCCCCACCCAGGTTGAGTCTGGCACTCAGACTCTTGTTTTCTGACTGTGCTGAGGAGCACCTTTCATGTACTCAGCATACTGCATGTATTTATTCAGGTGTCTCCAAAACACCAAGCTGGGACCTCAGGAGGAATTAGGATTTCAGTCTTTTCCACTGTTGTAGCCCCTGAGCCTAGCACACAGTTCCTGGCACTCAAGAGACATTCTTATTTGCTAAGTATAGGAAGACAGCTCATCACCCATTGCATTGGCACGTGGTTTTCTAAGAGCAGAGAGGAAATGCCCCTGGTCTTTAAGGCCTTCTAGTCTGTGCTGCTACTGTCATCACCTGCACCCACACCCCCTCCAAGTCTGGGAGGCAGCCAGCCTGGAAGCACGGCCACAGAAGGACAGGCTGGACCTTGTTTTCAGATGAGGAAGCAGAGCTCTGCACCCCTCAGTGGGGAAGTGACAGTGCTTCTGATTCCGCCCAGTGTGGCATCCACCCACCAGAGGCGGTGCGTCCTCATGGTTAGAGCTTGTCACTGGAGTCAGACTCTTTTGGGTTTGAGTGCCGTCCTCACCACTCAGTAACTTTGTATAACCTTAAATGAGATTATTGACCTCTGCATTTTGAAATATCCCCCTATCTAAAATGGACCAGGGGCTCATGGATCAGTAAATATTCATATAAATGAATAAAACACATTAAATACTCAGTACAGGAGCACCCTGGTGGGGCAGCGGCTTGGTCTTCCGTCTCCGACCAGTGCAGTCCACATGTATCCCCAGGACCCAGTTCAGCTTCCAGGGCCAGGGATAACAACCAGGATGAGCAACTAAATAAAATAAGTGTTTATTCTTCCTCTCTCTACCTGCCTGCCTCTGCTTGCCTTCATTCCTGCCTGCACCTTTCCTTTAAAAAAAAAAAAAAAAAAAACTTGCTACAATATCTGGCACCTTTTTCACCTGGGTTTCAAGACCCCTTTGTGTCCTGTCTCTTGTCGTTGCTGCTGTTTTATTACATAAAGAGCTTTCCTTAGAGCACATATTTTAGGTGAAAGATGGAAATGCTGCGTGATTGTGTAGTAGGGATGTTTATTAGTACTTCCCCAGTCCCACTTTTTTTTTTTTTTTTTTTTTTGGCATTTACTTTATATCTGCATTTGGGTTAACACTTTACATAATGGACTTGTGTGCCCAACAATCACTCTATAAAGTAATATTATCTCCCATTTTACAAATGAAGAAACAGGCTTGAGAGAGATTGATGCAACTGTCCCAAGGCCTGAGAGCAGAGCCTCTGTCCTCACGGTGGAGAAATTGCATGTTGCAACCATTCCATTTCCTTTATTTTAACGTTCTTGTCAGCACTCTCTGGGACCCTTCACTCTGAAATGATTGAGTCCTAGCTCTTCTAAGCTGAACGTTTCTTTCAGACGGATTCGCATAGGCCGAAATTGAGATGCTAAGTATTAAACCACGTGTGTTTCTGACGGAGGACTTCTGTGTGCTTTGTTGTGTGCACAGCACATACTCAAGTGATTATCTGCTGGCATCATGACATCATCTTCACTTCTCGTTCTGTCATCTCTAGAGGAAGTGCCCCCAAAGAAGGCAAGATCCAGAAAAGGCGCTTGCTGGTACCATCATCTTTCCATCCTTGAGTTTGCCTAACACCATGCTGTTTACCAGCTGTGCACCAGCAGAAAGTGCTGGATGGACTGACGTGGAACCTGCAGGCTGCATGTGCCTGCCTCATCCCAAACCGGGGTACCACAGCCACCAACACGTCACAATAAGGGCGTGGTGGCTCTGAGGCCTAAGTCCCACATTTTATAGGCTGTAGGACGTTTCTCAGTTGGAGTGGCTGTAACTTATTAATCTCAAGACTCACAGGATGGTCTCAGGGAGACCGCGAGGATTCCCAGAAGAGTTCTCTAGCAGGCAAGGCTGTAAGGCACGTGTTTTCATCTGTAATGGAGGGCGACACCGTGTCAGTGTCACTGCAGATCCCGCAGGGTTCCCTCTCGCCACTGATGTCACGTGGTGGGGACAGTCTTCACAGGATGGGAGATCAAGCTGAGTTTGCCAGGTCTCAACTTGTTTCACTCTCCAAAACAAAGTTTCAGCCAGAACCTCTTTTTCTTTCCTGCTTTTTAAAGAGCTTAGGTTGAAAATAGACACTCAGATCAGACGATCTGTGTTTGAAACCCCTCTGCCATTGCAGCCATGAATCTTTGGCAAGTTACACACCATCCGAGGGCTTGTTTCCTGCATCTAAATTGAGGATGGTGAAAAATAAAGATGGGTGGATAGGTAGGTAGGTGGTCAGACAGACAGGCAAGTGAAGGTAGTAATGGTTCTGCCTGGTGAGGCAGTGCTGATCACTAGTGAGATAAACCAGGTACAGGCTTTGCACAGTGCTTAGAGCCTCATAGTTGTCAGTGGCATTAGCCGTTCTCACTAGCCTGGTAAGATGGAGTACAGTCAGAAAATCTGCCCCGTCCCTCTTTATCTTCTCACAGTTTTTCCTTTCAGGTCCTTGTATGGTATTAGGAGCTTGAGAGTGTTCTGAATTGTAATTCTTGCTAGCCTGAGCTGTCGCTCTGTCCGGCTGTCCGCACGTCACTGGTTGCCTGTGCTCTGTGTGCTAGTGCAGGAGGCAGCAGGCGTTTTCTGTAAATGTCTTAGGCCTGGGACCACATTTAGTCTCATTGCATGTTCTAATTTATTTTTTCACCCTTTGAAAATGTTAAGATAATTTTTAGCTTGAGAACCACACAGCCCCGTAGGCTGCAGTTAGCTCACCCTCATTCTCATCTGACCCTGTTCTGACATGACCAGAGTCTTAAGTTACTGGGTTTATCCTCCTGTCACGTAGGGCAAACAGATGAGGGTCAAAAATGGAGCCCACTGACAGGTGGAGGGTGTTAGACTTCGGTAGGAGGCACTGTGCTATTGCACGCTTGATGACGAGTGAACCTTACGTCTACAACTTGTATTTTGTAAATCAAAGTTACCTCTTTTTAAAAAACAAAAAGCAACAGAGTCCTCTTGAAAAATTGGAGTATCTTTTCCCCCACCCATGAATTCCCACTTTTCTATGCAGAAGGAGCTTTTCCAGATCCGTTCGTGAGACCAGGCAGGGTTTGTCATGGAATCCATTAAAACTCAGGACACTCTGTACCTGTCATGCACTGTAGATTCACGAGGAGCCTGAGATCCTCAGTGTAGTTGTCAACGCTTGGAGGTTTGCACCTTCGGGTTTCAAGTCTGGAGCAATAGCGTTCTAGAAAAATAACGTCTTGCTGTGAAGTAAGCTAACCATAATGAACACGAACATAACTCTTGGTCACAGAAGGAAAAAAAATTCAGGCACAGCCTTTGTGAAATGATGGCTTTAAATTGCAGTTGATCATGGTAAAGCAAATATTTAAATTCATAGCTAAAACAGTGCTGATAAAGTATAATTGTTGGGGAGAGCATTACAGTTTGCCATCCTTTAAACTCTTTTAGCAGGCAGAATTGTTCCACACAGTTTAAGGAAACACTTATTTTAGATAAGCTGCTTTTTAAAAAATAAAAAAACTGTACGTAAGTGAGCTTTATTTACCAGGGGCTGTCTCAGTCTGTGTGGTGTTCGTCTCTCCTGGTCATGTTTGTGTCCTCTGAGGCATAACCATCTGAGCTGGTGTCTTCTGAGCTGGACTTCTGCTTTGTTTGTCCCTAGGAGAGTTCCAGTGATGGAGGCGATGGCATTTTCGGTGAAAAGAAGGATGACAGCCTGGCAGGTGAGACTGTGGCCTTCTGAAAGCAAAGCAAAGTTAGTGGTTATGCTGGAGTTCCATGTAATAAAAATGCTGTTTGTTACGGAAACTCTTAAAAAGGCAAGGAGGTTGACCTTCATCACTCACCTGGAGTCACACATGGTGCTCGAAGGTGACTCTTCCTTCCCCTGATGCTGAAATTCAAATGTGAAGTAAATGGTAATATCTGATAGCAAAATGGAGTCCAGGCTGCGCCCTGGGGGCCGGTGGTCTAGTGCACCTGGGAGCCGTCCCACGTACGTGCCCAGGGTCCAGGGTCCAGTACCCGGGGCCAAGGTGAGCAACAAACGTGAACAAGTAAATAAAAGCAAATAAATAAAAGCTTTTAAAAAAAGAAAGAAAGAGAGTCCAGGTGATAAAGCAAGCATGGCTTTACTGATTTTCTTTTTCTTTGAAGAAAAGATGGTGGGGCGGGGGTTAGTTGGTTATTTTGCCTTTCTGAATCCCAGCTTAACTGAAAGTTTTAGCAGTCAGAAGGCCAACTGCACAAAAGCCCTGCGTTCTGTGTGGAGAAGGCCACAGAGGTATTTGTATCTGAGAAATGGCAGAGCCAACTATAACCTGAAGCAAATTTTTATAGCAAAATTGCAGCCCTTCCAGCTATCCCGGGCTCCACGTGGATACAGAATAGCTGCGTTGATTAAGTTACTGAGTCAGCTGTGTTTTTATTCAAGTGACAGCAAGTCGCCTTCGTTTGTAAATACTAATATGCTCACTGATGTTTGAAGCCCAGGATGGCTCCGACCCAGACAAACCGCCCTGGCCAGTTTCATCTGCTCTCACAGCTCGTCTCAGACGTCTGGTCACGGTCTATCAGCGCTGCAACCGCAAGGAACTCTGCCGACCCGAAATTCTGGGCCCCGGGAGCCAAAGATACTGGGTCCAGGAGGAAATGTTCAGAAGAACCTCAGAAATGGATGCCATCAACAAGGAAGCCCAAAAGAGGTACAGGCAAGTGACCAGAAGGGCACGTGAACTGCCTCTGGGTGAAGGTGATGAAAGGAAAGCTGATAGCAGGTGTATTTCAAGTTCTTGTGTCAAATTCATGCGAAGTGTCAAAAATTAACTCAATCCAATCTATAACCGGTGGTGTTCTGCTGACCAGAGTGTCTAATGAACATTTACCCAACCTTTTCTAGTTTTCCACCTTGATCTTCTTCCCTGAGTTGGACCCCAGGACCTGGAGATGCTTAAACCGACTGCTCCAGCATTTATTGGGCCCTGTTCTTTTAGCAGCAAAGTGAAAAGCGTGTATTAAAGCTGTCTTGCTATAGCTGCTGTCCTTACTAAGCCTTTGGTGGCAGTAAGTACCATAAAATGTCAGTCCAGGAAAAGGTCTAAAGTATCGGGAGTGTGACTTGCCTCTCTGAGAATTAAACTAGAAGTAATAATAGATGTCAGCACAGGTTAGGAATGGTGCCACCAGGAGCTGTCAGTGAAGCTGCAGTTTTTGAGTTTTTATATCATTCCATCTGGTAAAATACACAGTGAATTTTAAAAAATCACCCAGTGAATTCTACTACTTCATTTTCCAAAACAGCCTGTTCTTCCCTGCTTCTCATTCTTCCATAGCCCCTTAGACCCTGCTCTTAGCTTGATTCCCTCTAAGTTGGGAGTGGTATGCAGGGTCCCCTCATGAAGATGAGTGGTGGATAGTCCAGCTCCCTTAGTCATTATCCCAATCCTGCAGAACATAAAGACTAGGGAAAATAATGTATAGGGGCAACTTGCCTGCATAAGAACCAAGAAGAAAGTCAGTATGAGGAGGGGATCAGGGGACATATGCTGCTCAGGAGCCACCCTCTCCTTCCTCTGGAGCAGGGCCCTGGTCTGTAAAATGAAGGTACATATAATGGTCTAGGTCCCTCCAAG
Source organism: Solenodon paradoxus (assembly GCA_004363575.1). Classification (NCBI taxonomy): domain Eukaryota; kingdom Metazoa; phylum Chordata; class Mammalia; order Eulipotyphla; family Solenodontidae; genus Solenodon; species Solenodon paradoxus. Next base: position 41,166 of record RJWH01002467.1, on the reverse strand, counting down.
ACTCTGATTCTGTGTTCTCGTTTGAGGTATATGGGAGATACAGAGTGTCTCCTAAAGCCCTGTCTCCCATGAGAGAATACTCACTGGGTTCTTTCTCAGATTGATGAGTTAAGAGACAGCAAGTATGCACACGAGATTTAGAAATAGAGAGGAGCGAAGAAAGAGCCAGAAGATATGAAAGTGATGATGGACTAGACTTTTCATTATAAGCCTCTTGGCCTGATCTAACTTAAGTGAAAATAAACAGTAAAACAGACAAACCGACGCTATCTGCTTTCTCGACATCACAGTGACCCCCAGTTGGTGCTCAGTAAGTAACCATTGCTTTTTTAAAAGTCGAGGAAACATTGACTCTCTTCTGTTGAGCTGCAGGTGGACTCGGAGAGAGCAGGCAGACTTCTACAGGACTGTGTCTTCCTTCGGCGTCGTCTACGACCAAGAAAAGAAGACCTTTGACTGGACACAGTTCCGCGTCATTTCCCGTCTGGACAAGAAGTCCGACGAGAACCTGGAACACTACTTTCACAGCTTTGTGGCCATGTGCCAGAGCGTGTGCCGTCTGCCTGCGTGGAAGGACGGTGGTGAGCAGCTCTCAGGTGTCCCCGATGAGGCAGGGCGAGTGCGCTTGTTTCAGGGTGCAGGCTCACCCCCGGTGTGCTGATAAAAATGGAGTCTCCATGAAGGATGGAGGCAGACACCAGTAGGTTTTCACGAGCTCATGAAGTTAGAATTGGATCTGCCCTCATCAAGTAAATGTCTTTCCCCAGATGGATTCCTGGATTCCTTTGAATCCAAATTAAAGCTCACAGAAATATTGAAAGACTACTATTAACTTTTTCGAAAGCCTTTTTAAGTCATGTATGTATCCTGCTGTGAACTTTGTTCCTTCCTTAGATGAAATCTTAGATCTTAATAACTTGAACTATTTCCTCCTATACTGACTTGTTGTAATAAGTGGCTGCTCCAATAGAAATCTCTTTGGAGAAATTTCTTCCTGGTTGGAATTTGCACCTGTTTCCGCCTGCTCTCCCTTCCGCCTTCTCTTTGTAAATAGACTTGCTGTGGACCACGTGGCTGTTATTTAGGAAAAGCTGCATCAGCATAGAGCCTGCCTAGCTTGGGCTCCGGGATGACGCAGCGCACACTGACTCCCATCGTTTGCCGCTCTGTGGCTCATTGGAGTGTTCATGGAAGCCGGGCACTGAACCGGTTGGAAAGGTCTGGACCTGGGAGTCCCAGCAAGTCCCTGACAGGACCTGAGCTGAATCCTGGTGCTTCCACTTGGAGCTGTTTGGCTTAGCTGAGCTTCCTTTCTCGTCTGTAAAATAGCAGTAACAATAGGCTGTCATGGAAGTTGTTTGCCCCTAAGTACCTATTGTACAGACGAGAGGCCAGACGACAGAGGAGGCTGATACTGCTTCTCAGCCTCGCTGTTCGTGCACTGTTTGTCCCTCACTGGGGCTGTCCTGCTTTCATAGAAGTTCTCCATTTTCTCTGAGCCCTTTATTTCAGTAGGGACACACACACCTAAGACTGCTGTGCTAAGGAATCAGGGAATTTAACCCCCAGAGCAAACTTCTGGGACTGAGGTGGGCAGTCTTAAGTGACAGGTTCTGTGTTACCTTTCCAGGTCCTCCTGACCCCACCATCTATGTCGAGCCCATCACTGAGGAGCGAGCTGCGAGAACTCTGTATCGCATTGAACTGCTGCGGAAGGTCCGGGAGCAGGTGCTCAAGTGCCCTCAGCTGCACGAACGCCTCCAGCTCTGCAGGCCCAGCCTCTACCTCCCCGTCTGGTGGGAGTGCGGGAAGCACGATCGAGACCTGCTTGTCGGCACTGCCAAGCACGGGCTGAACCGCACTGACTACTACATCATGACCGACCCCCAGTTGTCCTTCCTGGACGCCTACAGAAACTACGCCCAGCATAAAAGAACTGGCAGCCTGGCACCTGAAAGCCTCTGTTGCCTTTACCAGACCAACTCCAAACTATATGAATCTCTTACGTATACGCAAATGAGCAGGACTTCAGAGTCCCTCGAAAATGAGCCTGAGAATTTAGTGAAAATAGAAGGTAGAGATGTTCTCGGTCCACCTGGGGGCAGCTTGTCGGACATGACTTGTGAAAACTTTATCTCTAAAGTCCAAGATGTCATTTCCATCCCCCACGAAGAAAATCTGCTGTCCGAGCCCTTGGGGAGTGTGGTGTCTGGTAAGAAGGCCCTCACTCGGGAACCGGGCTCTTTTCAGGAGAGCCTGGGTACCACTGCCGAACCCAGAAAAGAGGGTGTCGCCATCTCAGCAGGCAAAGATGGCAGCAGCCAGGCTGGTGGCGAGGAAGGAGAAACCGCTTCAGGCCTCTCTTTGATGAGTAGTTTGGAAGCAGGAGTAGCTCAGATGAACATTAAAAACGGCAAACATTTGTTGATGTCCCTTTCAAAGGAAGCAGCCCTGTGCGGCGCCGAGGTAAGGCCGAGACCCGAGAGCGCTGGGCAGCTGGAAGCCAAGTGCTTGGCTTCCCCGCCCTCCTGGGGTCGGGGAAGCGAAAGCGGGTCTGTAGATGTGTGCAGTCTTAGCATCTGTGGCTCCAGAAGAAGCCTGCCATCAGATCGGCAGTTAATTGATTTGTTAGAAGACAGAAGTTTAGAAAGTAAGTTGATTTTTAATCAGAACCACAGTGAAGAGGAAGAGGAAGAGGAAGAAAATGAAGAGGAAAACTCAGACGTAGCATCAGGCCTGAGGGAAAGGCCCGAAGTTTTGCATCTAACCCAGCGAGCTGCTGGTATCTCCAGGGAAAAGATCCGGGTTCTCCATGCAGATGAAGCCACAAAAGGAAGCCTGGAGGCAGGAAACCTGAGTCCTGGGCTGCAGAGGCCTTTCCCCCCAGCAGCCTGCCAGCGCCACTGCAAGCACATGGCGCGGTGGGCGCGCGGCCTGCAGGCTGCCGGCTTGGAGGTGGAGGAGCCCACGGGGTGCAGCCCAGACCTGTGCAAAAGCAGAGCCAACAGCACCACCTCGGAGGGGGCATCCACTGCTGCTCTGGCAGAGCCGTTTAAGGTGAAGCACCAGCTTTCAGAAGAACTTTGGAAAGAAAACCTCACCGAAGGGAAAAAAGGTTTTCCTGCGTATGCCCCTGAAGGTAGTGCGCTGAAGTCGGAAGAGGCGGGTTTTGAGAGTAAAGACGATTACGATAGAGATGGAAGCTGCCGGCGTCAAGGTACGGCCTGTGGGATCCTGGGGTTGTTTGGATGGGCCTGCTCAGTGAAGCGGGTGGGGTCTGAAGAGTATTTTGGCTTCAAAACAGACCTACCTATTCTGACATTCGTTTTAAGATCAAATGTCACCAGCCTTGATCGTGCTCATTGTGGGAAACTAAAACTGAGGGTGACTTGGTGATTGTGCCACCTTTGCTGCCTCAGCATGTGGTCTGGACAGGGGCCGTGTGCTTTTATGTGACACATGCTAGATAGTGTCAAGGAGACTCAAACTGAATAAGGTAGGAGACTTCGGGAACGTGCAGTTTCGTGTCGGTACCGTTGTCCTTTCAGGAACGCGCCACAAGTAAGCCTGATCTTTATTCAAGGGAGCACTGGCAGCACCGGTTATTCATGTTATCAAACCTTGTGGTTTAATATTGGTGCCTTTAGTTTAGATGCTTTTTGGTAACTCAACAAATAAAAATAGCCGAGTTACAGCTAACTCAACACAAATGAAAATAGATTTGGTCTTTTAAAATAGGGAACTCTTATTAGGGTAAGAGTTTGCATTAGAAGGAATTTTTTTTAATACAAAGAATCTAAGTGACCTTGAGGTTTTGTTGGGTTTGCAGGTATATAAATACAATGATTAGAAATTCTGTGCAATAGCAAGTGGTTTTCAGCTTTTTAATTATTGTTTTTATTTCTTCAGATTCAAGAGAGCATATATATTAAGGTGAACGAAAAGCAGTTCTATTTATTTATGTCATTGTCCAAAAACCCCCCAATCCATGTAAACTCCTGCGGTGCTTGGCAAGCGCTGCGCCGTCCCTGGTGCTGTGGGCTTTGGACTGACCGGCCTCTGCCCTGTGGGTCAGCAACGGCACACTGACCAGAGAAGAGGGAAGAGCCAGGAGTTGCCTGGCTTCCTCTCTTTTTCAACCCCCAACCTTTGGTTTTTAGTTATTATGATTAGTAACCATTTTGGGAAGGGCTCTGAACCCAAATGAAATTGTATGCCCAGTGGGGACAGGGACAGAGACGCTGAGTGGAACGTGGCCTCGGCTGACCCAGCAGGAGCTGGACCATCCTCCATGCCCCAGGCGTGAAGGACTGCTGCTGCCTTGTGTTTAATTAGCAAACCCCCATTGATGTTTGAACCCTACTCTGCGGCAACTCTCCAGTGTCCTTGGAGACTGGATAGGCGCATGAGTGCGGGGTAGAGGAGAGTGTGGCTCAGAGAAGTGCTCCCGCCCTGATGCCGTCGGGGCGGTGTCAGCCCGCTAAGTCACGTAGAGGCAGCAGTGGACGTGGTGACGTTCGGTGAGCATTGCCCACCCTCGGGGGGTTCCCTGGCACCAGGGCTTTTGAAAGTGCTTTTGCAGACCCTGCTCAAGAGACCTGGAGGAGCCGGTCCTGAGACAGCAGCGACTGGGGCAGCTGTCGGGGCCGCGCCCTTCCCCCATTTCCTGGCTTTTTTCGGCATTTTCTCTTACACATGTCACTTTTTCTTAAAGCGTAATCCATTTCCTCTGTTGCTGCTCCCATTGGATCTAGAATAAAATCCTAATTTTCTGTCAGGACCTGCAAGGACTCAGACCATGTGGGTAATCCTGCCCGCCGCTCATCTGCGCTCCTCGGCATGTCCAGATTTCTCTTCACCGCCGCCTCCTCTTCTTGGGTGTTTTCTCCTGGAGTAGGGCCTCTCCTTTTATTCCCTTTATAGAATGACTTCATGATGAGAAACCATGGTGTGTAATTATGGTTATTTACTGTTATTGTCTTCTGGACTGTTTTTCCCTGTGCAGTTGTAAGAGCCCAAGTGCCAGGGCCACATCCCTGTTGTTTAGCCTTGAACCCAGGGGCCCAGGGAGACCCTGTGTGGCGTGAGGAGCCTCCCTGGGGACGTGTTGTACAATCACAGGTGGGATCTCCACTTTTCAGGCCACAGGCATCACTTGTCACTTCACCAGGAAGAGGCTCACAACTTGTCGTGCCCGGGGTATTTTACTACATTCGTTCCTGTCTTCCTGGTTATGGATCGCCGAAGATCCAGTGCTCATCGATAGTACACTTTCACACCTTGAAGTGTGACAGAATGCATTCGCGTTTCCATTTGTTTCTATTAATAAAGTATTGAAATGACCTAGGTTTTCTTTTGCATGAATCCAATCTATGTTACCATTGTTGTAAATTTCATGACTTGCCTCCTTCATCAATATTAGCCGCTTGTGTTTCTTTCAGAGGCTGTCCCTTCAGAGCTGCTGCACTATTCCAGTGTTCAGTTTCGTCTTGCCCCACCACAGCGCACATGAAAGTCCATTTGTGGTCTTTATGTCCTCTTACTCTTGGACACACAGAAAACTTCCCCTTTTCTTGTCTATTTTGTTGTTGTTACGATACGAACTTTCCCGGTGACTTGTATTGGTAGCTCTGGATCCAGTTTGCCTCTGTGGCTTAATTGACATGGTTCTTCTGGAAATAGGTGTGTTATTTAATACTCAATTTAAAAGAGACGAGTGGCCTAATCTTGAGAAGACAGATTCAGTATCCTCCTGATTTTCAGGTCACTGTCATCTGCCAAGTGCCTAGTTAATTTCTTAACCCTTCTTCCCAGATTACCCAGGAAAATACTCTGAAGAAGAGAGCAAGAGCTCGACCTCCGGAATCACAGGCGACCTTGGGGATGACCTGCAGGAAGCCCGGGCTCCCACCATCGCTCAACTGCTCCAGGAGAAGACCCTTTATTCCTTCTCCGAGTGGCCAAAGGTACCCCCCAGTGTTTTCGTTCTCAGCTTTGCAGCCTTTATTTGATGTCATTTATTACCTCTGTTAAAGATGTGCGCACTTGATGGCCATTGAGAGAACTACTCAGCTATCAAAAAAGAACCAAATTCTGCCTTTGGAACAGCTCATGGAGGGACCTAGAGGGGATTGCGCTTAGTGAGATAAGTCAGAAGGAGAAAGGCAAATATCGTGATTCCATTCATGTGCAGTATGCAGAGAAACCAAACAAATGAACCAAATCAAACAAAAATAGACTTTCAGTCTATAGAATCACATTAGTGGTACCAGAAGGGAAGGGGAGCAGAGTGGGCAAATGGGGTGAAAGGGGTCAGGTATCTGGTGAAGGACAGAATTGGACTTTCATCGTTGATCGTAATGTGTTATACACATCAGCTGATTTATAGTGATGCTCACCCGAGACCTGTGTAAATATGGCGTAATGCAGTGTTCTTGAATAAATTTAATTCATTTTAAAAACAAAAGAGGTGTTCACTGGACTATAGAACATAAGACAAAAGTATCGAATTGTCCTCACATCTATAGCACATGGTCCTGCAAAATTCACTTTAATGCGTGTAAAGTGAGTACATTTGAGTGTGCTCTTTTCTAACCAGCTCCTTTGGTTAGAAAACCTGACCCTCGTCGTTCTCTTGGGCCTTTGTGAATCTGGGTGAGTTGGTACTTCCCCCTCAGAGCTTTTGTCCTTCTTTATAGGACCGTGTGATAATCAATCGCCTCGATAATATCTGCCACGTGGTGTTGAAGGGGAAGTGGCCCTCCAGCCAGCAGCCTGAGCCCTCGGGCGCTCTGCCCACCCCGGCGGTGGCCCCTCGGAGCAGCCTCTCGGAGCCGGAAGCCGCAGAGCACAGCTTCGGCAGCGGCGCAGCCTCGGCGGCCCGTGTCCAGAAGGTGAGGCTGTAAGGACTGACCACAAACGGAGTGAGGGACACTTGGCATTTCTCAGTTGAGTCATTCGTTCAACAAATGTTTACTGAATGGATAAGGACTTTGTTAAGCCATTGGTGGTCACTGAGAAATGTGGATTCTATCCTGTGGCCCGTGGAGCGCTACTAAACATTGGGAGCAGGGAAAGGCCCGGTGAAAGCAGGTCCCTGCAGCGCAGCGGCAGTAGCACACCGCTTCCTTGAGGGTTAGGAAGGAGGTGGCCTCAGCGGTGAGGGACCCGCTGGGATCTGCTGAAGAGAGAAGGACCTGTGTTATGGCAGAGCAGGTACACGGACGGGGAGAATTGGCAGGCGTCACTCAGTAATGAATCTATAAGGAAGAGGAGGCAGGGAAAGACCCGTGTGCTCAGCCCTTGGAGGAGTGACAGATTGCTGACAGCTGATAGTAGTTAGAGAAATCAAAGCAGGAATGAGTTTTGGGTTTTATAAATGCAAACATTAAACTCAAGTTTAATTTTGTTAGCAGTTTTTGTTATGTGTCTATGTGGTTAGCTTTGTTTAATGTTGCTAGCACACTGGATCTCACACTCGGCCGCACACTGGTTCTCACTCTCGGCCGCACACTGGATCTCACACTCGGCCGCACACACTGGTTCTCACCCTCGGCCGCGCACTGGATCTCACACTCGGCCGCACACTGGTTCTCACCCTCGGCCGCGCACTGGATCTCACACTCGGCCGCACACTGGATCTCACACTCGGCCGCACACACTGGTTCTCACCCTCAGCCGCACACTGGTTCTCACACTCCGCTGCACACTGGAATCCACAGGGGCCTGTAGTAGTGTGGATCCTGATTTAACTGGTCTGGGTTGTATACTGAGTATTGGGATTTTTTTAACTTCCCAGCTGGCCCTTAGGTACAGCTGAGGTAGAGTCCCTGAGTTCGAATGTTACAACTCCAAGTGTACAAGTTTGAGTTCTCCACTGGCAGTTTTAGCAGCATCTGAAAACCTGTTAGGAATGCAGAATCTTGTGCTCACTGAAGTAGAATTTGCGCTTTAACAAGCCGTCCGGGTGACTTGGTACTAAACTTTGAGAAGACATCTGGAAAGATGATCCCCCGGGAAGTAAGGCCTGGAGAAGGGCTGGCATTCAGCCTCCAGAGTGCTGTTCACACCTCCTGCCACGTGTATGTGTTCACAGGAGAGCTTCTTGGCTCCGGTTTTCACAAAGGATGAGCAAAAGCACGGGCGGCCTTACGAGTTTGAGGTGGAGAGGGAAGCAAAGGTGCGGAGCCTGGACCAGTTTTCTGCTGCCAGCCACGGGCACCCCCCCCTCGTCCTCAACGGCTGGCACGGGGAGTCGGCAATAGACCTCTCCTGTTCGTCGGAGGGGTCCCCTGGAGCCATGTCCCCTTTCCCGGTGAGCACCAGCACCCCTAAGATTGGGGCTATCGGTTCGCTTCAAGGAGCCCTTGGTGTGGACGTGTCTGGGATTCTGCACGCTGGCCTCATCCATCCTGTGACGGGGCAGATCATCAATGGAGGCCTCAGGAGAGACAGCGCTGCCACCAGGAGGCGGAGAGGGAGGCGGAAACATGCGGAAGGAGGGGTGGACCTCATCTTCTTAAAGGAGCAGACGCTTCAGGCAGGAATCTTGGTGGGTATCCAAGGCCACGACGTGAAAACATTGCCTTTCTACACTGAGTAGCAGACTTTTCTTCCTCAGACATGAAGGTTTTTGGTCTATGACTCTCTTCCCCTCTTTCAGTTGTCCTGCTTAATTTCTCTTCCTAGAAGTTACCCTTGGTCTTTTCTAGAAACAGGTAGATGTCAGTCCACCGAGGGCTGTTAATCTGCATACCACCTGGAAACTTGAGCAGGAGGACTTGCCATGCCCGAGAGGAACGACCCAATTCTCTAGGGCTTCAGCACAGCCACTGGTGATTGAGCGGGTAAAACTAGACCAAGAGTTAGCCTGCGAGCACCGCTCGGGGTCAGAGAGCTTCCAGGAGCTGGGCTTGGGGAACAGGGCAGGAGTCCTGGCTCTGCCTGACTGCCTGCGTGACCCGGGCATGCCACCAGCCTCGCTTTGTTCCCCTTCAAGTGGGGCTCAGCGTCTGCACAGAGGACTGCTGAGCAGATTCACCGACGTTACGGTAAGACGTTCTCAACTAAAAGACGCCATTGTAAACAACCGGACGGTGAGAGACGGGACTGGTTAAGGGAGAACCCCTTAGGCTGGCTGAGTGCATCAAAGGCCACTGACGCATCTTTGTATTTGGACTTTCCCATGTGTTGATTGCTGAGCTCCAAAACAGGAGCACATTTCCTGTTGTCTTATTTTAAAAGAAATAATAACCAGTCTTTATTGAGTGCTTACACTGTACCAGGCCCTGTGTTCAGGGTTTTACATGATTGCTGCCTTTGACCCTCACTGCAGCCCCGTGAAGATCAGTGTTAGTATCCCCATTCTTTCGGTGAGGAGCTGAGGCGTAAAAGCATCTTATAATTTGCCCAAAATTACCCAGCCGAGCAAGTGGCAGAGCAGAGACCCAGACCAAGGACTTTGGTCTCCTGAACACTTTCTTACTGAGCAGTGTTTGTGTGTTCTTGACTCTGTGTAACTGAAGCTGAAGTGGTAGAGCCTTTTCCTGCCCAACCCTGCAAGCTTTTCCGAAAGTTGTCTCCTTTTTAAGAGACACAAATCCATCGTTTCTTTGCAATGACCATAGAATTCCAGTGGGATGATCATTATTTTTGCCCTTGACCTCAGAATGCTCTTAAACTGCATCATGCAGACGGGTGCAGTCAGGCGTGTGCTTTACAGACATGGGGAGAACAGAGGTAGGACAGGCGTCCCGACTGTGGACAGACAAGCTGGTTAGCAAACTTCAGAGCAGCATTTTCTGTCGTGTCCAAGTCCTGTGAACAGAGTGCCGTGGGCAAACCCGAAGAGGCTCGACCGATACGGCCTGCGATTATCAGTGACAGTGACAAGGGAGGGGCGCTGAGCCTGAGCAGATGGGAAGAAATTGAAGTGCACCAAGAAGACAGAAAGGGGAGAGGCTTTGAGATGGAGCGAATGCCCAACCCCACGAGCAAGAGCGTCTGTGTGGCTCAGTCGTGTGTGGGGTCCTTTTCGCACGCTCTGGCGGGGTAATGTCAGGGCGGAAATAGGCGTTGAAACTGGTTTTCATTCTGTCACGATTAACTGCACATACTTGTCTTTCCTTCGTCCAGGAAGTCCATGAAGACCCAGGGCAGGCCCCTCTGAGCGCATCACACCCCGAAGGGCCGGTGCCGCCCGCCGCCCCCGAGCCAGCCCCGCCAGCCAGCAGCCAGGCGGAAAAGGCCATTCCTAGCAAGAGTCTGCTTGACTGGCTGAGGCAGCAGGCTGACTACTCCTTAGACGTTCCCGGCTTTGGAGCAGTAAGTGTTTATTAGTGCCGCCTACGACTGCTGTTTCTTTCCTGCTCGTTTGGTGCCATTTAAGATGCACACGAGGAAGATCAGAAAATTGGGGAGAAATGTATGTCAACTGAGAACATAATTTAGAGGGCTTTTTTTTTTTTTTTTAAGTTTAAATTCTGGTTAAGTTTGCAATAACAGAAATTATAGTCCATCTCAGAACACCATGCCAAGAAGTAGACATGTGAAAGTCCTGTGAGGATTTGCGAGGATGAGAGATCAGCCTGCACACATGGGCTTGTATTTTATAAATCAAAGTTACCTCAGTGAAAATCAAAGAAAATCCTATGAGGACAGAACTTGCCAAAACTCAGCCCTCCTTTCTCCTCCCAAGTTACCACTTTCTCTGAATAGTATAAATTCGCCGAGAATCTTAAGTTTGCTTAAATGGTGCCACTGCATGAAAATATTCCTGTGTATTCTTTTCTGGTGAATACATTACCAGTTTGCAGGTAAGGGTGTCCGTTCTTCGTTTTACAGTTATTGCTTTGGGACTTTTTCTCCAATCCTTTTACTGTCTTGGCCTTAGTCCTTCAGATTAGAAACCTGTAGGAAATGGCTCCTGGGTGATGGTCTTGGTTTTTCTTTTCTCATTTGTCCATCTAACCCACCACCGTCTTTTCCTGGGTGCATCTGATTCATGATAGGGAAGTAGAGAGGTCACCAAAAAGGATGAATGCATTCACAGATGCACTCCTTCCAAAGACAAAGCCCAGTAGCAGTGGAGAGAAAATCCGAAAAAACAATTCAGAGGAAAAGGCTCCAGAAAGCACTGCCCTGGGATCTCGGGTCAGCCCGGGTGTGCGAGTCTGGAGGCCCAGCAGGCCCACACAAGCTGCTTTCCAGCTGCAAGAGCACTGTTGCTTCAAAGAGACTCCTAGGTGGGGGCCAGGTGGCTGTTTCCTTCAAGCTACCTGACGGGGAGTCCTGTACAGAAGGCCGATAATAAGAAAGTAGCAAAACCAGCTGACAAGCACCACCCTCATCAGAAGGTGCCAGAATGTTATGTGATGTTGCTTTCCATTTGCCTCCTAGAATTTTTCAGACAAACCAAAGCAGAGGAGGCCACGCTGTAAAGAACCTGGAAAATTAGATGTCAGCTCCCTGAGCGGGGAAGAAAGGATTCCTGCTGTCCCCAAGGAGCCAGGACTGAGGGTAAGACAGTGGGAGGTGACCCAGTAGCACCAAGCCTCACGGACTTGGAGCTGGGACATGAGTAGTATGTGGCCGTTTCTAGAAGGACCCGGTGGGAAGTTGATAAGCTGCCTGACTGGTGCGTGAGGCTTGGAGAACTCCAGTACCACTTCCCGTGTTCACTGTACCTTTACCTCCACACTGTTCAGGCCTAAACCACTCCCAAAGCTTGATACTCTTCCTCCATTTTGTAGAAAATGAGGGGAAAGATACCTTAAATCTTATCAGGAATCTGTTGCCAGTGTTCAGCAAACTTCAGTTTTTGGGACATTTTCATTTTCTAATCTAGGTTTTTCCGGCTATCATTTGAAACATTTCCTCCTAGGCCATCCTCCTGGCAATGAAAAACAGCTGACTCCAAGCACTCCGCTGTTCCGGTTATAGAATCATGAGCCCGGAAAGAACTTCAAAGACATCTGCAGAATGCTTCCAGTGTAATGAGTCTGAGTTAATTATGGTTTGCAGATGAGTACTCACTGGAATGGCAGTCATGGCCTCTAGGGGGCGACCAGGGCATCTGAGTTGGAAGCCGTGTTGTACTTGGGCGGATTGGATTTAGCCTCCTAAAAGCGCCTTGTGCCCAGATAGGGAACTTCTAAAGACCTCGGCGTCCGCTCCCCCGGGGGGTCCCCACACGCACTGGCCTTCCTGTGTGCCTTCTCTGCTGTGCTCCGCCAGCTACGGAGTTTTTCCTTGGGTGAAAGCTCCCTTCTTAATGGAATTGCCTAGATGGGATTTTTTTTTAGCCCCAAAAGACCACCCACTGGTCAGTTCCTCCTCCTCGTGCAGGAGGCAGTTGTTACTCATGTCCTTGAGGAGCTGGTTTCGGGTTTGTCACCTGGCTGACTGCTCTTCTCTTGCTTTACAGTCGTGACTCTTCTTCCATCCACTTCCACAGTCCGGAGCTCCGGGGGCCTGTGGGGTTCTTAGAAAGTCTGTCACGTTGGAAAAGCTGTCCTGTGCCCCTCTGCTCTAGGGCGATGTCCCTACCTCCTTTTCTTAGACATACAACTTCGGTTCATCCCAGCTGTCTTTTTCATCCCCTGCCCACACTCCTTCTGTCCTACATGGTGTCTCACCGAGGCCCTCCAGTAGAGACCTCCAGTTCTTGCTCTGTTGTATAATCTTTGAGCTCTTGGTTTAGAGACATGTCAAAAAAACAACAAAAAAAAACACCCCATATGGTTCCCCCCTTGGCTTTCTCATTTCCTCTACATGTCTAACAGTTTCCCTCATGTTCTCTGGAAATTAATGTTTGTCACTCCCTTGCAGACGCTGACCCCTTGCCAGAAAACCCGTTTCTTCACTCTTCTTGCAAGCCCCCGTACCAAAGATGTACTTTCCCTCCTTTGTTAAATAAACACAAGCCCGGCCTCAGAGGCCCCTTTCCTGCAGGAAGGCCGGCACCGGAAGCGCTTGTCGCTGGCTCCTCGGGCTGCTCAGCTTTCCCCATGGGGCAGAGCCCCTTGAGGCCTGACAGCCGCACAGCTTCCCTTCGGCGGGTCTCCCCGCGCCTCGCGCCGCAGCCCCCGAGGATGTGCTGCGCCCTTCTTCCCATGGAGACCCCGGCCCTCCTCCAGCTCACACCCAGCTCCCAGGGCTGCGGCGGCCCCTCTGCGGGTGCTGTGACAGCCAGGCGGGCTCCGCGCTGGGCCCCACACTTGGTGGCGGTCAGCAGACATGTCCACGCACACGCCTCGCGCGTTGTCTGGAGACAGAGGTTTATTTCTTTACACGTGTGCAGCGTCTTTGTGTTTGCTTCTTGCTGAGCCATTTGACAGTAAATTGGAAACATGACGCACCACCCCTCGATATTCCAGCACATCTCCTGAAGCCTTTTCCTTCATAAGCATAGCTGTTGTCGCACGTGAATATTTGCTGTATACTCTACATTCAGATGACATCAGTTGTCCCCAAAATGTCTCTTAGGACTGTGTTGGTTTTGTATGGTTTGGTTTTAAGGATTATTTAATGCGGTTCCGTGTAACTTCAGGTTGTTCGGTGTCTTTTCGCTCGGTGTACTTGTTGTTGGCTGACCCAGTTACCCTTCCTGGGAGGAGAAAGGAAGTTTCCGTCGCCACCTTCTCCTCCAGCCACGCCCAGAAGCGAAGTCTGAGGTGGAACTTAAAGGCTGTGGAGTCAGCCTGCCCGGAGGCCGCGTGCACTGAGGAGGATGTTCCCGGCTTGGAGTGCCCACATGGTTGTTGGAAGAGCAGCTTTGCCTCCAGGGTTGCTTGAACGTCCAGCTCCCCTTTTCCCTGCTCTGCTTGCCCTCTCCCTGGGCTCCGCTGCGCCAGGAAGCGGGTGTGCTCCCAGGGTGTAATCACCAGGGGGAGAGCTGCCAAGCCCGGCTTGGCCGCTGTGTGTGGTCGCCGAGCTGCTGGGAGGGGCACCGGACCAGGGTGGGCAGCAGCTGGGCGGCGAGCGGAGGCTTCCCCAGGAAGTGGGAGAGCTGCTTCCTCCGCCTGCACGCGTTTCTTTGCTGGGGTGGAGAGCTGTGCTCCTCCCCGGGCCTTTCAGTACTGCTCTCCCATTCTGAAGGGGACAGGCATCCTGCTCGTCCCCAGCTTTCTCTCTACGTCTGAACACAGGAAGGACGTTCTGGTGCCTGAGGAATGTGACTGGAACTTCAAGAGCAGGGCAGGGACCAAAGGTCCTGGCAGATGCAGGCCTTCAGTGAACTGCCCAGCTCCGTGCGCAGTGCGCTCAGCACGCAGTGTGGCCCGGCCTCTAATTTTTGAAGATAAGATAGAGGCCTGACCCATCAGGCTCGCAGAGTTTGACTTCCTCACAACAGAAGGACTTCTCGCATCAAGTGAGCCCCTCTCACTGGGAGTTGTGAGGCAACTTTGTGGGGATGGAGGGAAAGGGCCCGCCAGCGCTTTCCGCTTGCTCTGGGCTGTGGGTGGGCTGCCGAGATGAGGACTCACAAAAGCCTCATGTCAGGTTGTGGTTACCCTGTGCCCAAGACCGTGTGGTATTGTCCAAAAGAGCCTGTTTGCTTTAATTGGCTCACGCTGGACTGGTGGGAAATTGTGCTTTCAGCCTGGCCTCAGTCCATGACATTGTGCTGCCTTTGTAAAGACAAGGACTAGGTAGAAATCGGTCCCCAGAGCCCAAGCAGGCAGTCGCCTCACACACCGCAGGACAGATCAGCCTCCCAGATTGCTGGCTGGTGTGTGTGGGGCTAAACGAGAAGTGTTGGTGGTGCGGCACCTTCAGAGTCCTGGGCCGGGAGCCACGGCGCCTGGGTTCTCACTTGCTCTGTCCGTGGCCAGCGGTGCCCTGGGGGCACATCCTGCCCGTCGCTTGTGAAGAACAAGGGGAGACCAACACGGCAGATTCAGCGGTTTCTCCCAATTCTGCTCTTCTACACCGAGACTTCTTTGAAGTTTTCAAAGTTAGCCATGATTTTTGCCCAAGTCGACCTGGCTTTTCTAGAGTACACGTCAGGAAAATGGACACCGACCTTTATAGGGTTGATGTGGTGATTGGTTGAAATAATGTGCATGTCGCCTTAGCACCGTGCCTGAGCCCTGGAGAGCAGTGGCTAATGGTAACTTCGTTACTCCTGCTGCCCTTCTGTTGCCACCGTCCTCTCACCGCCACGCCGCATGCAGTCCCCTTGCTGCTGACGCCTCTGCTGGGACCCGTGCTTCCCTGCAGCGCCTCATATGGAGCCCCACACACACACGCGCACTCGGCTCTGTGAGAAACAAACTGGTGTCATCAAGCCTCCCTGTTCTGCACAGAGATCTGTCGGATTTGCTAAGGGTTTTACTTCTTGAACAGTTAAGGGATAAGAGAGGCAGTGAACCAAATGGAAACACTGGAGCTTCTGAGTTCAAGTTCAAAGTAGGTATCTTTGGGAAGGTTCAAATTTCTTAACTCTACCCAGGCCCGGTCGCAGGTCTCAACCCTTAGATCACTTGAGCCTCCCTGACTTCTTCCTCCCCATTCTCTGAGACACCAGCCCTACCTAAGGAAGGATTTTGCTGCCCTTCTGGTGTCTCTAGTGAGACTGCACCTCCTCTCTTGCTGAGGTGCTTCTGCTATGCCTCTGTGGAGGCGCATAGCTCAGTCCCTGCTATGGAGATGGAGGCTGCTGTCGCCACCAGAGTCCCACTTACTCCAAACTGCGGGCAGAGAAGGCGTGTGCCTGAGGGAAAACCTGCAGGCATAGAAGCCGCCGTGGGAGCCGGGCATCCCGGCACTGGGTGCTGAGCACCTCTGTGGAGCTCCCGCACCTGTGGCGTCTGCAGGACCCTCAGTGACCTGCAGTGAGAAGCCAGGTCTCTCAAGGCTGCTCCGAGCTGTTTCACCCTCTCCATTGCTGTCACCGCAGAGAAGGTGATAGAAGCACAGCAGACTCTTGACAGGAACTCAAGGACAAGCAGGCATTTAGGATGTCTCTTCAGTGGGGCTCAGAAAGGAGAGGTGATGCCCATGGACCCAAAGGGAAGGACTTTTTCTTTATGGTCCTCTGTACAAAGAATACAGGGACTCCGCAGTAGAAGTAAAGTTCCCCCGTAATACTGCAGCCCCTTCGTAAACAAAGGAATAGCAGGGAACGTGGGCCAGAATGGAAGCAGAGAAGGTGCAGCGTTTCCTAGGCCAGAGAGGGCACGTCCAGCAGGAAAGGGAGAACCCAGAGCGTGACTTAGTTGGGTGCTTCCTGGCTGCGCTCAGGGACGCTTCATTTCTTCAACAAGCACACGCATCACAGTCATCATCCTCCAGGACCCCATGGCCCGCAGGGAGCCTCCAGCAAGCATGTCTGCCTGAGGGTCAGCACTCCAGGGACCTCACAAGATAGGCATCGTGTCCTTTTTCAGCCACATATGAGAAGTGAACTGACTTGGCCTGAGTGCCCCTGGCTGAGGGTTACAGAGTTAGGATTGACTCAAGTCCGTCTGTTCCAACCCCTGTCTTAACCTTCTGTTGCTTCAGTAAACACTCCTGTGTCATGAGGAAGATGAGCGTTGGGTCTGGGCAAGGGGTCACAGCCACCGCACTCTGCTAAAACTGGGTGTCTTTGGCTGGGCTCTAGCCCCCAGCACTCTGACAGCTTCTCCTCTGCAGGGTGAATGCTGCTTTCATGCAGCGAGTATCAGGAGTGCTGCCTGGTGGTGGCAGGCTCATGGCCCCCGGGTACAATTCGTCAGGGTGTCCGTCTGACTCCGCCAGGGAGGCAGCTCTGCTCCCACTCTGGGACCCCTCGCGAAGCAGGGTCAGGCCAGTCCAGGACCCTGATCCTTGCACCCGGCTGCTCACCAACCACCCAGTAACTTACAGCATCCTGTGTTTCTTTATCCTTTTTGCAGGGGTTTCTCCCGGAAAACAAGTTCAATCACACCCTGCCTGAGCCTGTTCTCCGAGATGCAGGCCCCCGCAAGAGGGGGAGGCGGCCGCGGAGCGAGCTCCTGAAAGCACCTGCCATCGTGGCAGACTCCCCGTCGGGCATGGGACCACTGTTCATGAATGGCCTGATCGCCGGGATGGACCTGGTGGGACTTCAGAGCATGAGAAACATGCCAGGCATCCCCCTCACGGGGCTGGTGGGGTTCCCGGCCAGCTTTGCCACGATGCCCACAGGCGAAGAGGCCAAAAGCACCTTGAGCATGCTGCCCATGGTACTGCCGGGCATGGCTGCGGTGCCGCAGGTGTTCGGGGTTGGGGGCCTGCTCAACACCCCCGTGGCTGCCGCCTGCCCCGCGGCCGCCCCACTGCCTCTGTGCAGCACAACAAAAAGTGGCCTGTCCAACACGGAAAAGACTGCCGAAGACAAGCTGAGCAGCTGTGACGTGAAGACGGACACTTCAGCTGAAGACAAGCCTGGCCCTAGTCCGTTTTCTGACCAGTCTGAACCCGCAATAACTACAAGTACTCCTGTGGCTTTCAACCCGTTTCTCATCCCAGGAGTGTCTCCTGGGCTCATTTACCCGTCCATGTTTCTCTCCCCTGGCGTGGGCATGGCCCTGCCTAGCATGCAGCAGGCCAGACACTCTGAGATCGTGGGTCTGGAGAGCCAGAAGAGGAAGAAGAAGAAAAAGGGGGACATCCCGAACCCCCACCCAGAGCCTGCTCCCGGGCCTGAGAAGGAACCAGTCGGCGATCAGAACTGCCCCGAATCCAGGGCCCTGGTGCCCCCAGAGAGAGAACATGCATCACAGGCCGCAGAAGAGGGCCTCAAAGACTCCAACAGTGACACCAATTAGAACTTTTTCATTTAAGAAATTATCGTGACTTGTAAGTTTCTTATCCCATAATGGTTTGTTACTTCCCTCACTTCACCTTCATAAGAACCTGTGTTTCCATAAGTAATATTACCTACCTTATTTCCTGTCTGAGAACTATGGTAACAGATGTTAATAGTCACAGGGTCTTGCCACTTCGTTAGCTGAGTGTCGTCGACCTAGTGTAGGAGGCACAGAATTCTCATTCTGTTATCCAGTTCATTCCAGCAGTCGTGGTTAATACAGTACTTGGTGACACGCCCGACCCCCTTCTCTTCCAAGTTTCCCACTTCTTTGAGGAGGAAAAAAGGCAAGAGAAAGCTGTCTAGGGACTTACCAGTGAAGGGCCAGGGAACAGAGACAGCGAGTGGCTCTTTTTTTCCACGAGCTGTGTTGAATGGGAAGAATGTAATGGGGAAACCAAAAAGCACAGAAAAAGGAAGTGCTGGTGCATATTTTTTAGTTGAAATATTTCCCTGTTTATCATACTAAGTGAGTAGCATAGCCAGATGCCTGTAACTAGTGGTTGCACACTGCGTCTTCATTTCTTTATAAAACAGACCCTTACTGGTTGTAACACAGCTTCTTCCTTCTTGATGGTTCTTCAGACCCTGCAGCAAGAAGAGATACAGACTAGGCATTGTTTTACAAACGGGTGTCATCCCCCTCCCGAGTGAACAGATTGTTCTCAGCGTGAGCAGCTTCACACGCCCGGTTCTTGGCTGCCGGGTGGGGAGGGACTGGCACTCTGGGCCACACGCTGCTTGCAGATCGGACTGGCGCCCCGAGGCTCTGGCCTCTGTGGGGCCTGGCGGGTTTTGTTTCGTGCTTTCTTTCCCCAAGAGCAAGGCTCCTTCTGGAGCCTGCAAGAAAGTCACTCACCACTTTGACACTTGCTAGCTAGGCCTCTTGTCCGCGTCGTTTGAAGCTGTCCAGACACAAGTGAGCACCACCTTTATAGTAGGACTGTGAACAGATTTTTTCTTCTCCACTTTTTTGCTCTTCTGTTTATACAGTTGGACCCAGATTCCAGATTATCAAATTCACGGAGACTGTTGCGAATCGAGTCGGGTTTTCCTCGTCGCTCCTCTTCCCAAGGAGCCGGGGGAGCCGCCTGGGCGGCCCGCACCTCCTCTCACCGCCCCAGTCATGCCACCGCCCTTCGGTAACCTCTGTCTCCGCTGACAGGTCGCACTCCTGAGACTTGCAATAAGCTCGTGGCTCAGCACCCCGGGGGCACAGGGCTGTGCCGGAAGTGTTACTGTACCGGTTTCACTTTTTGTTGTCACAATTTACTGTATTTTTTACTTTTTCTGTTACAGTTTTACTAATTTATCAGAAGGTCCAAAAGTCTGACGTAGCTATTTCAGTTTGCATTATTTATTTATGATGCTTTTTGTCATTGTCTTTTATACATTTGGGATTATAAATTATGTAAATGTTAAAATGAGCATCTCAAAGAAGTCTGTTAAATCATGACTAAGAAATCATTCTGATGTATTTTCAAAAAAAGAGGAAGCCCCAGTTTTATGAATCAGAGATAAATCAGAGATTCTATAGCTGACGTATTAGAAGAATCCACTAAGTGAACAAATCCTATTTAATGACATCTTTGTAGCATAGATGTTCTATAATGCTGACAACAGATTTCTTAGAAATGCTGCTTTCTCTATTTAACTAACATTTTGTTCAGTTTTGCCTCCAGTGGAAGCAGAAAGGGTTTTTTCAACTGTTAAATCCTAAAAATCAATATAATTTATTTATGTAAAAAAAAAATCACTCGATCGATATATTTTTGAACCGTTTAAGTACTAATTTTCTTTTTATCAAGTAGAAAAAAATGTATTTGCCCTAAATCCTTAAAAATACAAATGCTATAAAAATTCATGTATCTTGAAAGCCTTACTGCAAATGAGTATTATAGACGCCCGGCAGAGCCTGGGTCCCTTTGTTGTCCCTGTCATGTTGCGTGGAGAAGCTGCTTCCCCAGATGCCACTCAGAGCCTCCCGTGGTTCACAGGTTCGAGAGGTGTGACTTCAAAACCCGCCAGCATGCTCGCTCCCGTGTTATATCTTATTGAACCTGTATGTTAACTTTCTGGGTGTTTAGGCTTATATTTGACTGCTATTGTGTCCCTGTTTGCAAAATGAAAATGACACTCTGGATTATTTGCTCTGTAAGGCATAAGTGCTGCTTCTGATTATTTTGACGTTTCCAAGAGCAAAAGCCAAATTTAAGCTCTCTTCAGCAAACTCGAGCCTTTTCATCTAACTCCATGTCACTCATAGCCATAACTACCCTTGATCATTCTTCACCCCATGTCTTACATAATAAATTGTCTGTGGTCTTGATCCTGGTTTAAAAACAAGTTTAAAAGTCAAATTTGTATGTGAGGAATTCCGTGGCACTTGGCCGTGTCCTGCCGGCCGGGCATTCTACGAAAGCCTCACGTGCACACAGAACCGCTGTCTTCCCGCAGTGCCCAAGCTGCTGGACACCCCGTTGGGGGCCTGTCAGATAGTCACTCGTGAGGGTTGGCCTGTCCCTTGGCTCGCGCAAGCACCTGGGTAAAACCGTCGTAGGAGCGGGTGCCGCACAGCCTCCCGGGCTCGGGGCCTGATTGTCACCACACTGCCGCTCGAGTCCCGTGCCCGCAGTCCCACCTCAAAGCACATTACCAGGGACTTCAGAGAGGAACTCTACCTCTGTGGGAGCAGGTGCCAAAAACAACTGTGGAAGCTGAAGTTCTTGAAACTTGAGAGCGTGGTGGTCCCGAGCTTTGGGAACCCGGAGGGCTGTGTTACGAGGTTATCACGGAGGCTGGCTACAAAGAAGGAGGTCCTGGTGAGACAG
Source organism: Solenodon paradoxus (assembly GCA_004363575.1). Lineage (NCBI taxonomy): Eukaryota > Metazoa > Chordata > Mammalia > Eulipotyphla > Solenodontidae > Solenodon > Solenodon paradoxus. The sequence goes on along the minus strand of RJWH01002467.1, from coordinate 20,520 downwards.
AGCAGGACACCGTGCCGTCGCAGCCTTGCTGGACCCTAGCAGGTACCCCCGGACGAGTGGACGGGCATGGGTGGGCCTGTATCTAGAAGGGCTTAGCGTCCTCTGCTTCAGTTTCTCCAGTCGAGTTCTGTGAACTGCGTCATAGGCCTGTAGCCAGACTGCTGGACAGCAGAATAGCTGATGCGGAATAAGTAGTAAAGAGTCTTCGTTTCGTTCTTTGACCTCAAACCCTGCCAACTAGATTGTTTCCTCAAATAAGGGCAGAGCGTCCAGTTACTCTAGTCTGTTGGGCTTTAAGAGACCTTGTTTATTATTTTCAGCATCTTGGTTGTGGGGCAGAGGGGTGCTGGCGGCGCTCGTCAGTTTCACAGCAGCGCTCTCCCCACACCCAGCGTCACCAGTCAGGCTGGAAGCCTTTGTGATACCAAGTCTCAGACCACCCAGCCTCAGAGACCAGATCTGACTGATTAAACGTGGGAAGGTTGGCACTGGGAAACATGAAAGAGTCGCATCACCCCCTGGAAAACTTTGCACATGAATCATTTATACCAAATTCCTTTAAAAAAAGGTTTTGCAAGAATGACTTCATTTGCCCAACCTAGAAATCACACAGGTTTAAGTCAGCAAAGGGGTTCACGCAGCCCAGTGACTGACACTTGGGTTCTGGACTGTGTCTTCTCAAAGCCAGACTCAGATACTACAGCTTGAGGGCAGGACCTGAAAGCACAGCTTGTGCTACCAGGGGCTGGCGTCGCAGCCATCCTCATGACCCAGACGCGTGGGGTCACTGTGGGGTAAGAGCAGAAATAAGAGGAAGGGGCTAGCTCCTGCTCGGAAGGTGTTCCCGGAAGGTGTTCCCTGAGATCCGCCTGTAAATGAAGATCTGAAATGGGCTGTGCTTGAAGCCCAAGCTTGGCCTTGGGGCGCCTGGAGGACAAAGGGAGGAACTGGGAGAGAGGAGACAGACATGCCTCCCTAGGGTGGGGCAATGTCTCTCCCATAGCCAAAACCGTTTTCTCCTGTGTAGTTGGAGAGGATTATGACTTAGACCTATGGGATTGTGTGTGGAAATGATTAATGTCAAATTTAAAATCATGCTTGTTATATCTGAGTTGTAGATCTTCACTCATTTTGAGTGAGGTGAGGATTGCCAGAGCCGGTGGAAAGAAAAGATAATGGAGTCAGAGATGTAGCAAAGCATCAAGGAAAAGGAAGATCTGTGCCAAGTCCCAAGGCAAGTACAGAGTGGGTCTGCAGTTGAATTCAAAGCCTGTGGGAGAGCCTGACCCTTTGTCCCCACAGCCCTCACACAGGAAAAGGGCCTTTCAACGGGAGCTCGTGGTCAGGGCGAACTAAAGGGAAGAGGAGAGACACGTGTGGGATCTGTGAAGCCTCCCTCAGGTAGGGTTGTCACATTTAAGGTCGGAGGGAGGGTGATAGTCCCGAAATTGCATTTCCAGACAAACTACGTAGTGTAAGGGTCTCACACTATTTGGTACATAATTCTACTGAAACCGTCTTTGTTTATCTAGAATTCACATGTAGCGAGGCACCCTGTGTCTTCTCTGGCTGTCTTAGTCAATGTAATGATGCACATGTATGGGCCCTTCTCAGAGAGGCTCTTTCTGAAAGACCATGTTCTCAGTCCCCACAGGAGCTCTCCAAGGTTATCCCCACTTTGCAGATGAGAGAAACTGAGTCCCAAAGAGGCTGAGTAACTTGTCCAGTTGCCCAGCTGGTCGACGGCAGCACAGAGAGTTGAGGACCCAGAAGGACTAATTCCAGAGCTATCTGCTGACCAGTAGAGGTGTCAGGACGCTCTTGGTATCTGGCTTTGCCTCATCAGCCTGGGTGTGAGGAGCCAGATGAGAGCAGCGTCCAGTGTTACAAGGGAGGAGAGGAGGCTGGGGTGTGAGCTGTGTAATGCTCAGCAGGGAGGGAGGTGTGGGGTCCTAGAGACAGGAGAAGGGCAGCTGACAAATGTGCTAGGACCTAATTTCCATCAGAATAACAGTGTCCTGGAGGCAGGACCAGAAGCCCCATTCTGGAGAGTTTTGTGGTGTGAGAAAGGCTCGCCTTGTGCAGCAGGGCTGTTGGGAAGGGGGAGGCGGCTTGACCTTCCTCCTCACCCAGCACAGGCAGCCACCTGCACCTCCAAAGTGTCTTAGCAGGTGCGCGCTCACCCCGAGGAGGACGGGCCCAGGGAGGTGGTCACCGCCTGCGGCTCGGCGCTAGGGAGCAATTCCAAACCGCAGGCCACACTTTCAGGGTGGAGTCGGCAGACAACAGCCCTCGCCTGCGTCTGTGCAGCCCACAAACTGAGGCGGACCTTGTTCCCAGTGATGGAAAATGCAAAGAATAATGTCAGAGCACCAACATCAGTGCCCATGACGGCTCGGCCGTGCGGGTTTTCCGGAGCGCAGCCACGCTCCCTCTGCAGTCTGACTGCGGTCCCTCCGTACGCTGCGTGCCCGCAACCAGGGCCTTTACTCTCCAGCCCTTAGAGAAAGTTTGCTGGCCTCTGTCCTAGGACATCAGTATATTCATAGATTCAGTGCAAAACACTTGTCATTTAAATATCTTTATATTGCCTCAACCTTGTTTGGCGTTGTGCGAATCACACACCAGTGTGTAAGACGGCATCTATTTTTTAAATGTATTTAAAGGGAAGGCGCAGGCAGACAGGAAGAGAGAGGAGGAAGAAGCATTTATCTTATTTAGTTCATCTTGGTGATTCTCCCCAGCCCCTGGTCTCAAACCCAAGTTCTTAGGATGTATGTGGACTGTGCGGGCTGGAGCCTGCAGACTTAACCGCTGCTCCACGGGGGCGCTTGCACATCTTCTTTTAAAAGAAAGCAGACTTCAAAGAAGCACTGGATTTCTGACATGCCTCTTGAGGGCCCACCTCTACGCCCCAGGACTTGTGGGTGGGGGGACATTGGACCTGCCCTCTCTTCCCAGCTCCCAGTACTAGGAGGACAGGTCTGCAGGGGCAGGTAAGACAAGAGGCAGTGTTGAGAGAGGACCCAGCGAGGGCAGGATGAGGAAGGCGTGGAGCACACACTTCTCATATCTAGCTGTGTTTGGAAACATAGACCTAAGGGTGAGGCAGGGGACACCCCTGAGTGATAGGTGCCAGATTTAAGACAGTAGGTGGTAGAGACTGGAAATTAGAAACTCTTGCCTCTACTGAAAGTGACCATCAAGTTATGCCACAGGGATGTGGGCCAAATGTTGCCTAGCCTGATTGTTTTAAAGAGGAGAAAGACTCAGGTATTTATGGAAAATCCCTTGATTTTAAAATGTATGTGATAAATTCAGTATTCTAAAAAATATCAGGTGCCTTACAGAACACAGTTGGTTGTTGTGGAATAATCTCAGAGCCGTGTGCGTGGGCAGGTCCGAGACCACCTGCGGCCACAGTCCTGCCCCTCTGGGAGCCCAGGGTTCTCAGAAGTGGGACACCAGGAAGAGCTCAGCCTAGTGCCTGCCACAGCTTGCAGCCCCAGAGGGCTGAGCCCTCCCCCAGGTTCTGGGGTCTGCGAAGGTATGTAGTCCCTCGTGGGGGAGAGCGTGGGCTTTTGCCAAAATCAGAAGGGCATCAGACTGGAGCATTTTTGCAAGGTCTCCTGAGTGTACTCATTGGTCCCTGACTCTGGTCCTTGGTGGGTGATACAGGGACAGGTGGGCCTCACCCTTTCCTGTCCCAGCCCATTTGAGGTCCCTGAAGAGCCTCGGGATTCCGCATGGCACCTCCAGCCACCTGCAGCGGGTGGGGAAGAGAGCAGGGTCCGGAGGGCAGACCCAGGGCCGGCATGCTCAGGACTGCTGAGGTGTTAACTTCTTTCCTGGCTCTGAGCAAGAGGGGGCCAGACTAGGAAAACTCTCGACACTGTGCCCAGCCACCCCCTCACCCCCATCCCCACTGCAGCTCCAATCAAGGCTTTTCCGTTCACCGATCCCAAACTTTCCAGGCCGTCAAAGAGCTGAGGGGCTGCCAAGCCCAGTGAATAGGTTCAGCTGGGGTGGTAGTGAGGGGGGTGCCGGGGTCTGAGAAAAGCCCCAGCCCCGGCCCCTGGCCCTGGGGTGGGGGAGTCCTCCTACTCTCACCTGAGTCCCTGATAAGATTTCACCTTCGAGAGGCAGACTCTGGGTATGAGGAGGGCCTCAGCCGGATGCTCCGGGTGTTGGTACACGTGGGACAGACAGACAGGCAGGCGGTGTGAGGAAGAGACAGTATTGAGGGCAGGGGAACCGGGAGCAGGTACTTCCTTTCCTTCCCCAGACTTTTGAAGACAGTCTGTATCCCCTGGTGGGAGAGGATAGAGAGGCAGACCCCTCCCTGGACTGGGGGTGTGGGAGCGCTTGGACCCCCAGCGCTCCAGTACCCCACCCAGCACCGCAAAATAGGCCCAAGGGGCAGCGACCATGTCCCATTGCCCAGACCCCACCAGCCTCTGCGTGGAGCAGGAGTCGAGAAATCAAACACCCATCCCAGGCGGCCGTCTCCACAGAGCCATGTGGGGGCCCCAGGCTCTTGAAGCCCTGACCTTGGGTTTGAGTTGGGTTACTCCTGTGCCTTTTGGCTCTGTCCTTCTTTCCCTAAGTCGGACTATGCTCAGTTATCAGGGACAAAATAAGACGACATTGAAAAGTAGCCGCTGCCCTGGACGCCATCCAACGTAGGGCCAAGCTTCCCTCGACAGTTCCACCCCTCTCGAGAGGATTGCTGAGGGAGGAGAGGCGGGCAGCTGGTGGGGATAGTGGGGACTGGGCAGGAGTCAGCCTTCATGTCTTCACCAGCGTGCAGACTTCTGGGCATCCTGGCCTCCAGCCCATGAGGCTGGGCACTCCTTCAGCAACAGCTCACATGCCCTGTGGACACTGAGTGCTGCCTCCTGTGCCCCTGGCTGCACTGGGATCAGGTCCTCTTACCCCACTGGACAGTCCTCCTCTGACTCCCACCAAGGTGCAGGCCCGAGAGAGGCCAGGAAATCCCCACCTGTGCTTCAGGGGGGCTAGGAGGAGGCTGGCTGAGGGCCCCATGCCGCAAGTCAGGCGGGAGCTGCGGCAAACCCACCTATGATGTCAGCACCGACTTTCTGATGTGGACTCAGGCTTCTCACTCTCAGCAGGCCAAGACTAAGGAGCAGCTAGGCCTCAGGCCTCCCTGTGACTGTCCACTGGCCAGTCTCCAGGACCAGAGCTGCAAGATGTCTGAAGGAATTCCATCTCTGAATGGCCAGGGACCACCTCTTCCCTCCCTGTGCTCATTGGGGCTCAGCTACCTGATTCCTGGGGGCTCTTCCAGCACTGCCACCCTGGGCATGAGACCCTGAGATGCTGTGTCCCTTTCACTGGTGTGGAAGGACCTCAGTCTAAGCTCAGCCGCAAGACCCAGGGCCCTCTCTTACTGCAGTTCAGCTGCTGATGATCCTACTTTGTCTTAGGACTTGGAGCGGGGGTCCTGAGCCCCCTAGGCAGGGTCCCCACCTTCCTGTTAGGCTATTCCTCAAGAGTCTTTTTGTAAAGCATTGGGCTGGAAGCCAGGGAACTCTTGGAAAGTGTATGGGCCAAGCCAAGCTGAACAAACCTGTCTTCCTCCCAGAGCTCAAAGGGGCCAGGTTGTTTCCAGACAAATGTAGGGGCGGAAGTGGGAAGAAGGAAGGGGGCGACTTTCGAAGGCTGTGCACTCTGCAAGCCCCGAGTGAGCAGCAGCCAGGTGGGGTGGATGGAGCAGCCTGGCCAGCGGCAGCAGAGGTGGGGGGCCTGGCTCCAGGTATCTCATGCAGACACATGTGAAATGTGCACACACCCAGAAGCAGGGCACATGCACAGTTACAGCGGTGCAGGCGTGGGTAGAGGGAGGCTGGTTTCACGGACGTATGTGCAGGCTCAGATACAGCGGTCAGGCGTGGACAGAGGGAGGCTGGTTTCTCGGGGATGTGCGCAGGCGCATATGATGCAACACAGCATACGTGCTCCAACACGCTCACACACACACAGATCCTGCAAACATGTACACACGTGCGGCCACTGGACGATGCAGGCAGAGGACATGCCAGACAAAACCGCGAGGCAGGAAGAGGGAGACAGCAGCACATGTGCACACACAGCCTGGGAGGGGACACTTCCTCCACAGCAGCTTTGGATCCAGGGCAGCACGCAATCAGGGCTCAGTGCTGGGAAAGAAAGCACCGTTGTCTGCTGGGACGGGCGGCGGGAGCAGCTACAGCCTCTCCCGGTTAAGAGCCAGACCAGTTCCTTGCTCCTGGGAGGAAGGCCCCAAGTGGGGTTGAGGGAGCTGGGGACTCGAGCCAGCCCGACCACCATCCCAAGACACTGTCCTGGGCTGGCTGCTGCCAGTCCAGAAAACCAGTTGTCCCCAGCTCTGGCCACTGCCCCCTGGCCCTGGCCTGCAAACACTTGGTGGTTCTGATGCTCGACCCTGTGCTGCACCGACCCAGACTGCGGCCGGCTCTGGCCCTGGCTCCAGGCCTGCCTGTGACAATGGTCTGTTTTGTTTTTGTTTTTTGGCAGCGTGAACCCCCAGGATTGAACCCGGGCTCTGTCGCATGCTGGGTGACTTTGAGTAGAGGCCTCACCTTTTTGAGCCCCAAATTCGAATCCCTGTTAGAATGCTCAGAGCCAGGGGGCAGATCCTCTTGCTGGGCTTGCATCTCAGGCCAGGTGAAGCTGGCACAGCACCCCTGCCTCTTGCCGCTCTAGCCCTGGGGAGGAGGGTGGAGCCTGGGCCCCTAGGCTGTCATCTGTGGGACCCCCAGCTCCCTCAGCCCAAGCCTAGCCTGACCTCTGCTCCTTCAGAGCTGGGACCTCAGCAGGCCCAGTCTTCAGGGAGAAGAGCCAGGTTTCTAACTTAGGGGGGATTTAGCCGAGGAAGACCCTCAGAGTGACTTCAGCATCGTCTTCAGACAATGCCGGACACGCACGAGACACAGCTAGACGACACCCCGCCCTGTGGACTCACATCCCGATGGCCACGTCCCATACTCTGGGGGTCTCCATGTCTGGCGCTCAACTGCCACATCCGGCAGGCACAGACATCATCATGTCCTTTGTGTCACCCACCTGGGAACTGTCTGCTGTACCTGCCCACCAGAGGGCGCCTCCCACACAGAGCCTGACGTGAGGCCATCATGTCCATCATGTCCGGTCCCAGCAAGGTTCCGACATCACATGCACCCCATCAGCACTGCCCCTGGCATATGTCTTTCTCTTGCTGTTTCTCTAACTTGGCACCTCTCGTTCCTTTTTTTTTTTTAAAGGAAAGGTGCAGGCAGAATGAAGACGAGCAGGCAGGCAGGCAGGCAGAGAGAGAGGAGGAAGTATCTTTTTTTTTTTTTCCTTTTAGTTCACCACGGTTGCTTCCTCCGGACCCGGGACTCAAACCCGGTGGGCATGTAACCTGCAACCTTCGGAGGCGGTTGACCCGACCACTGCTCCACCAGGGGGCGCCAAACAGCTCTCAACGTATTTGAGGCTACAGAACAGCGCAGTCGTCGCGTCCTCGTTGGGTGTCTGCTGCATCAGGAAGGAGCCTGTCACCCTGAAGCCCCAGTCTCCCAGCCCGGAGGGGTCTGCTCCAGGGCTCAGCTGCCACCCGCTCACTGGCTCCTCCAAATGGTGGCGCCCGCCCCACGCCGGCCCTGGGAGGGAGAGGAGCGCGGACACCCGTCTAGAGAGGCCCCGGCTGCTGCAAGCGGAGCCGCGGGTAAACCGAGGGCCCGGGGCTGCCTTGTGGGGCTGGGTGAGCCGGGGACATTGGCGCTGAGCCTGGAGGAGGCAGACGGATTTCTTTCCTCGCAGAGATGAGCGAGAGGCAGCCAGGCAGAGGGACTAGCATGGGGACCCGCGACGTGCCTGCTGGGAAGGGACGGCAAAGTGTTAGCGGCACAGGGGGTGTCAGCCTGGCCGGGGAAGCTGGCTCCGGGCGGGGTGGATGCCAGGGGCCTGGGGAAGCCCGGCCCTGGGACTGGCCCGCGGAGCGCTCGCTGCTTCGCTGCTTCGGAGGGTTCTAGCTCAGCCCCACGGCCCACCTGCCGTGGCCTAGGAAACTCGGGTTTCCCCGCGGTGGAGATCGCCTCTGCTCTTGGCTTAACACACAGAACAGAACACAACTATGAGCAGGAAATTTTGTAAAACCTCTGTATTGAAGTTCTTGGTTCTTTGTTATGTATCTAACTTTATCATTTTTTTGCATTTAATTCAGAAACATTATTTTGATGAAATCAATATATTTTTCAAATACTTTTTAGTATTTTATTGCAGTAACTTTGTTTTACAAATGAAAATGAACTCATATGTGTAGCTTCCCCACATGTGCAGTTTCCCCACTCCTCAGAGGGATGCAAACACACCCTGCCCACCACATCACGGAGCGTTCTTCCCTGTTGTCCTGTGGGCTCCGCCACCACTTGTCCCCACCCTTCATTCCTTTTGGTCACCCCTCAGGTCTAATGCCAGTGTCCAAGGTTTGGTTTTGATTCATCCGTTCCTTTGTTTTGTCTGTTCACATTCCACCTGTGAGTGAGGTCATCAGGTGTCTATCTTTCTACCTTTGACTTGTTTCACTGAGTATCACCCCTCTAGATCCACCTATGGTGATTCAAATGACAGGGTTTCATCTCTTCTAAGGGCTGTGTAGGATTCCACTGTGTATATGCACGACATCTTCCTTATCCATTCGTCTGATGTTGGGCACTTAGGTAGTTTCCAGTTCTTAGCTATTGTGAATAGGGCTGCCATAAACATGAGGGTGATTAAATCTCTGTGAATTAAGAGTTATTGTATCTTTTGGGTAAAAATCCAGAAGTGTGATGTCAGGATCAAATGGGATTTCCATCTTCAACTCTCAATATATTTTTGTTGTCAAATCCATCAGTCTTTTCATGTAATGTCTTCTTAGAAAAGTGTTCCCTATCTTAAGATTGTATAAGGATTCTTTTATGGTGTGTTTGTTTGTTTGTTTGTTTGTTTAAAGGAGGGGTACAGGCAGGCAGGAAGAGAGAGGGAGAAGCACAGTATTTTTTATTTAGTTGTTCACATTGGTCATTCTCCCGAGTCCGGGACTCAAATCCAGAGATCTGTGGTCTGCAGCCTTCAGAGGTGATTGACCTCACTGCTGCTCCACCAGCACGCCCTTATGGTGTAATTTTGACATTTAAGCCATCTGAGATACAAGGTAGGATTCTAACTTTATTTCTTCCAAATTGGTAACCAGTTGTTCGTTTATTGAGTAATCCATCATTTCTGCATGGACTTGTTTATGTTGTGTAAAGTTTATTCCCCCTTCTCAAATGTTTTAAAAAGAAGTTGTAATCAAAAAAAAAAAAAAAAAAAAAAAAAAACGACAAGGCAGCCCTCCCTGGTGGTTAGGTCAATCACCTCCAAAGGAGCATAGACCCCATGCCCCTGGGTTCACGCTCCAGCTTGGGGAGAAGCAACCAGTGTGAACAACTAAGCAAAAATTTTAAAAAAAGATGTTTCTTCCTCCTCTCTCTTCCTGCCTGCCTGCCTACTTGCCTTCATTCCTATCTACACCTTTGCTTCACACACACACACACACACACACACACACACACACACACACACACACGGAGAAGAAGGAGGAGGCATAATTCAAATGTCATAGAGATATAGGACTTAAAAGCTGAAACCCTCCCTGGTGGGCTCCCCGAGATAACGGTTTGTTATAATTTTTTCTTTTTTCTTTTCTTTTTTTTGAAGGAAAGGTACAGGCAGGAAGAGGAAGAAAAAACATTATTTTATTTAGTTGTTCACCCCAGCCTTAGGACACACACCTGGGTCCTTGGGATGCATGTGGACTGCATTCAGCTGGAGGCAGTGGACTCAACCACTGCTCTACCACGGCACACCTGTCATATGTTCTTTTACTAGTGGTGTTACGAGACTTAATAAGTTTCCCTTAAACACAGAGATGTACAAAGACGAAAACCCAAATGTACAAAGACGAAAACCCAAAAGGATTCGTCTAGATAACATATATTGACATAAAATATGTTGACATTTAAAAAACAGTTACACACACACACACACACACACACACACACACACACAAAGTCAAACAATCCTGAAAGATACAAAATGAAAACATTTCTCTCTCACTGGTCTCTCACACCAAATCCGTCTCCCCAAAGGTAACTAGCTAACGTTCTCTAGTTGTTTTAGTTTGAATGAACACATTCTCTGGATAGTTCTTTGTCTGGATTTCCCATGTTCTGCCCTGTTCAGCGATCTGCTGGTGCTGAACCACATTGTTTAAAGCATTGGAGATTTACCATATGTTTACCAGCTGGGAAAGGAAGCGCTGCCTTATGCATCTGCAGAGACCTCGGGACTGTTCTAGTCTGGGTGGGCCGCTCGAAGAAACTGCCGCAGCCTGGGTGGCTCACACGACAGAAATTTCTCCCTCGCAGTTCAGAGAGGCTGGAAGTCTCAGCTCGGGGTTGTAGGAGTGGGTTCTGGTGAGGGTCTCCTCCAGGTTGCAGGCTGCCAACTCCCCCTTTGTCCTCATGTGGCAGAAGAGAGACCGGGGGCTCTGTGGGCTCTTCCAGAGGGCGCGTGTCCACGCATGGGTGTTCTGACCCCCGTGCTGGGCCCCACCCGAGGCCCTCCTAGTACCATCTCATGAGGCAGGGGGTCCGCATATGAATGGCAGGGGACACTCTCAGTCCACAGCGTCTCCATTTATTTGCCTGTCAACCTTCTAGTGCAGATCCCCTCAATGTGACTGGGCTTTGGTGGGAGCTGCACTGATTTGGGGGTTAATTTGGGGGTGGTTGTCTCCCACGGCAGTGAGTGCTTCCATTTAGGTCCTGAGTCTCTCTCATTTGGGGTCTGGAACAGCCCTCTCCTGGTACCATGCCCTTATTCTCTGGGATGCTGTAGCCGCAGCCACCTGAGGGACGGGGGCTTGGGAGTCTTGATCACTGTATTCCCGCCCCTGAGGGCCAGAGCAGGGGGTCACCCAGAGGCCAGCTTGTTGGGCGATGGAAGAATGTTTATCTATTGGCGCTGCAGGGCCGAGGAACAAGCTGGGCAGTGGTGAGGATATTAGTCCCTCTCCGGGGAAAATGTCACCTGTGCTGCCCGTCACCTGTGCTGCCCGTCACCTGGGCTTCCCGGGCGAGGGTGGTGGGGGAGCAGGAGTACTGGGGACAAGGGCCTACTGCTCTGACAAAAGGAGAGACCCAAGGCTTCCCAGCACCTCCTCTGTGTAGCCCTCACTTCACCTCTCTCTTCACAACAGTGGAAAGGTGCTAATCCCCTGGGTCCCAGGAGACCTGGCCAAGGTCACCGGCGGTGCGGGTGAAACTTGGCTTCCCAAGCACATACCCCACAGGCTGTACCCTGGGATTGTCCCGTCAGGGCTGACTAAGGCGTTGGGACACCCTCCCCAGCCCCAGGCAGAGGACCGCAACCAGGCAGGTGAGTGGCCCAGCGGGCAGAGGGCGGGCACCAGCGCTTCTATGCCGAGTTCTGCGTCGCCCCCCGCCCCGGGCAGCACTGGGCTTGGCTCATGGCGTCCTCAAGGGGCCAGTGGGCTTCTTGATTCCAGGCTGCACATCTGGAAGTTGACGCTATTAAAACAAACCCCATTATATAACAAACGGACATCTGGAACCCGTTAGCGCTGAGTTTGTAGAAAAAGAAATTGTTTTGGATCTGCTCCGCGCTAAGAATGTGGCAAGGCGCCTTCACCCTGGCTGTCCAGGAACCCTGAGGCCGGGCAGCCTCTCCTGGGCCCGCTTCTGGCGAGGACAGAGGCAGGGACAGACTTCCCCCGCAGGACAGACCACTTTCCTGTCTCTCCGAGGGCCGTGTCCTGGGAAAGGCCCTTTCGCGTGTCATTGCAGCACTGAGTCGGCCCCGCTGTGTGCTGCCACCACGCAGCCATTCGCGCGCCCACCCCGCGCCCCAGTGCACTCGCTGCTCCGTCGTGGTTAAGGAAACGGTTCCTGGCGGCCCTGGATTCGAGACAGCCACGTCAAACAGCTGCGCCTCTGTCTCCGGACTCCTCACCTGAACATCTTAGCTAGTCCCAGGAACTGTCTCGCTTCCTCAGGTGTCCCCTGAATTTCTTCCTGCCCTTCCTCCCTGGACATGGGTGCACCGGGCCCAACACAGTGTGGGGAGCACGGGCCCACGAACACCTTGGGATGGAGCCCCAGGGGTGTCTCTCAGTGTGGGCCATGATCTAGCCATGAAGAGACTATGAGAAATGCCTGGCTGGCATTTTCAAATGAAAATTTTATTTTTGAAAATCTGCCCCCCACCCCCCAGCATCGTATGAGGTAAAATTTCAAACATAGGAAAAGAATTGTGCGGTGAACACCCATATGCACCTCCACCTGGATTCGCAGCTGCGGACACACCGCGGCGGCGGCCATCCAGTCACTGCTCAGTCACGGCGAAAGCTGTTTGCAGACTTCATTACACTTTAGCCCCAAACGCTTTGCTTGCATCTCATTAACCAGAGTTCGCTCTGTGTGTCTGCCTGGCTTTCTCCAGGGTGACACAGACCCTAATGAAATGAACACGTCTGACGCCTAGGCCTGCAGTGAGTTTGACAAGCACAGGTGTCTGTAACGCAAAGTCGTCTGACCACCTGGCTTACCACTGACCTCAGGATGCTGCCACGCCCCTGCCTAGTGGCTTCCATCCCCGCTCCGCCCAGAGGCAGCCACCGCGCTGGTTGTCTTCACCACAGATGAGGTGTTAGAGAATGAATGGTGTTCTCCCGACATTCCTATGTTAACGTCCTAAGCCCCCGTCCCTCCTAATGTGACTGTATTTGGAAATAGGATTTTTAAAGAAGTAATTGAAGTTAAAATGAGGTCATTAGTGTGGACCCTAATTCAATACACGGCAGCATCCTTATGAGAAAAGGAGGTTAGGACACAGACTCACACAGAGAGACTCCGTGTGAGGACACAGGGACGGCCATCCCTAGCCGAGGAGAGGGGCCTCCAAAGAGGCAAGCCCTGAGGGCACCTTGACCTTGGACTTGCCAGCCTCCATGACTGTGAGAAAATGACTTTATTGTTTCAGCCACCCAGTCTGTGGTCTTTCCAGCAGTCCTGGAAGTGGATACACTAGGTTTGCCTTTCTCAGAATTTGATAGAATCAAAATGATACATATGTGGCATGCCCTGGAACAAAAAGTTCTTAGAGGCAAGATTAAAGCAGTAGCTCTGTGTCTCAGCGAGTGCAGATGAATCCAGATGTCACAGGGGCCTCAGCCCTTCTGTTTGGTTATAGATAGGACTTTGCCTTACTTGCTGTGTGACCTTGGCTAAGTTGCTTACCCTCTCTGAACCTCATTTTCCTCACTAGTAAATGAGGCAAATAATGCCTTCCCTAAGGGTTGCTTGAAGACTAAATAAACTAATGTGTTCAGGGTGTTCCCAGCATCTGGAAAAAGGGAGGACTATTGGGTTTGTCCTTCTCGGCAGCCATCAGAGACAGACATCTCGCACGATAGGACAGCAAAAGTGGATTTCTAGGTCACAGAAGTTGCCATACATAATAGTGGAGTCCAAGGAGCAAGGTGGTGAAGACCATGTCAAATCAACATGCCGCCAAGACCAGTTATGTCGATGTGACCCCAGCAGCAGTGGGGCTGCTGGGGTGGCGTAAAACTCACTCAGAACTGTGGAACCCAAATGCTTCCCCATCTGCACAAGCCTTGCAGGGTTTGACCAACCTATTTCTATCTCGTTCCGTCTGAATAGGGCAGTCCAGACATTTGCTTTGCTGTGTCATGGTCATTTCTAGGAAAGCTTACACTTCAGCTGCTCATCTAGGACTCTGTCCTTTATCATCGAGATGACTAGAATCTTTTCTGATGAAACAGAAGAAAGGCAGAATCCGAATTGCCATCCTTTGTTTTATTTCAGAAGTTCTTTTTTCCCGAAAGAATATTTTTCAACTTTGAAGTCCTCAGGAATTGTTTTTTGGCACAATTGATACCCTCTGTCCCAAGAGGCTTTGAAATGTTCATAATTTCTCTCAGATGATGATCTCTTTTGGCTTTTAAAGACAAAGAAAACATCTATAGTTTCACTTTGAAGCACTGTAGGAAAAAAATGCCTATGACACTAAGCATGTGGTAAAGAAATTTAAAACAAAAGATAAATTCAAATTTGGGAGCGGGGCCGTTGTTGGAAGCCACACATCGACTACAGCTTCCCAGGACCTAACGGCATCTGAGCAGTTCTCCTCACAGCTGCAGGTGCTTTAAAGGGATCAGCTTGCCTTCTGCGCGCTCCATCTTCACCCCACTTCCAGAAGTTTGGGAAAGCTCTTTTCGTAGGTACATTGTGCTGTGCCAAGAACAGAACTGAGAGCATTTGAGGTTCTTTCCTCTCCTCCCAACGCTTCGGTATTAGCAGAACTGAAAGACGGACAGAGCACCTCAGCGCTCCCCCAGAGCCACTCAGCATCTGTCTCTGCATTCGAGATGTGTTGCTGTGGCCCTGCCAGTGCGTTTTCTACAAACCAGTTCCACTCTGCTGCTATCTTGCTTCTGATATATTTTTATAACCCTGCACAAGATGATTACTCCCTGTCATCTCTTCAACATCCATGAAACCCAAGAATCTTTCCTTAATGAAAGCTCCTGGATGAGGGCTGTCCTCCTTCCCAACTCCAAATGTGCTATTCCAGCAGAGCCTCAGGGTCAGCCAGCAGCCAGGCCTGGCAGGATGGACAGTCTCTGTACTGAGAGAATGACATTCCCTGGGACAGACAGTGGGGACCAGAAACAACAACAACAAAAAGGTCTTGGATGAGAATCAGATCTGCTCAGTTCTAGAAGAGAGTTTGGCTCCGAGATCCACAGAGAACTGAGGCCAGCAGCCCTGGGTGGTCCTGGGAGGACTCACAGGAGCTCCCTACCCTGAGGCTGGAAGACAGAGACACAGAGTGTTCCCTCTGGGGGCACAGCAAAGCACAGGCAGCCTGTCAGCTGGACCTGAGCTTTGGGGGTATTAGAACTGCAGGCAGGCAAAGGGATAAACTTCCCTCTTAGCCCTGCTCTTGCTGTATCCCATACGTTTTGGTACGTTGTGCTTCAGTTTTGTTTGTCTCAAGATACTTTTTGAAATTTCTTTTGTTTGCTGTTCAACCCAGTGGTTTCTCAAGAGTGTTGTTTAGTTTCCACCTTTTTGTGATTCCCCCATTTTCTTATTGTTACTGATGCCTAGTATCATTCCATTGTGGTTGGAAAAGATACTTGGAATGACACCAGATGGATGAATGGATAAAGAAAAGTCACACACACACACACCTAGATACAAAGTGGAATATTATTCGGCCTTCGAAGAGAAGGAAACCCTGGCACACCTTGGTGGAGCAGCAGTTAGGTCGATGGCCTACGGATGAACACAGGCCACTTACTCCTGTCCTGGATTTAGGGGAAACAACCAGTGTGAACAACTAAATAAAAATAAAATGCTGCGTCTTCCTCTTTCTTCCTGCCTGCCTGCTCACCTTCATTCCTGCCTTCACCTTTCCTTACAAAAAAAAAGAAAGACGAAGAAGAAGGAAATCCTGTCATTTTTGGCAACATGAATGAGTCTGGAGGACATGATGTGAAGTGACATCAGCCAAACACAGGAAGAACAAATAGTGCAGACTGCATGATCTGATACGTGTAGAATGTAGAAGAGTCAGACTCATAAAAGCAGAGAGTAGAATGGTGGTTGCCAGGGCTGGTGGGAGACAGGGAGATGTTAGTCAAGAGGAATAATACTCAGTGTATGGATGAGTCAGCTCTGAAGAGCTAAGGTACAACATGTTAATAATTCTGCATTGTGTGCTTGTGGTTCCCTAAGTGAGTGATCGTAAGTGTTCTCACATACACAGGAACTGCGGAAGGTGATGGATGCATTGTTAATTAGTGTGATTGCGGTAATTATTTCACAACGTATACTTACCTCAAAGCATCACATTGTACAACTTAAATATACTAAAGCTGGGGATTTTTTTTAATGTCTTAAAAATCAGATGCAAATAAAATGTTTTCCTAAACTAGAAAACATGATTTTAAATTGGAAAAGAATTGGAGGAGAGGATGGAGAACTCAGAAACCAAGTGGAAGAGATGATGCAAAATCCAAAATAAATGATAAGGCGGCACATCCTGGTGGCCTAATGTTTGAGCCCGCGGCCTCTGGACAGCTCAGTCCACATACACCCCAGAGACATATGTATATATTTTTGCACAAAATTGTGTAAAGAAAAGAGCTTAGCAGGAGAGAGGCCTAGGAGATGTAATAGGTGAACAATAAAAAGCCTAGAAGGCAAAAAAAAAAAACAAAAAACAAATGGAGAAGCAATAATTTTAAGATGAAAAAAAAAAATTTAAATTTTCCGTGGTTCGAAGTTAGACTTGCGTTTGAAAGGGCTCATTGAGTTCCAGGCAGGAATGATGGAAAAAAACAGACATCTAGGCATAGCCAGGGAAGGTTCCTGGATTCCGTGATTAAAGGGAGCTCTTCGAAGCTTCCCGAATGAGAGAGCATGTTAAATAGGGAGAAAGGGGAATCAGACTGGAGCCACGCATCTCCTTTGCAAAGCCAAAAAGAGAAAAGCATCCTGCCAGTCGAGGTGCCATTCACCTACTAGGGGCGATCACTATTTGAGACTCCAGAGCATGTCCCTGTAAAGGAAAAGTGCTGGGGAAAGCAGTCTAGTCGGCAATCCGTGAATCAGATGGGAGACCCGGGAGCAGGAGAAAAGCAGGAGCCCTGGCGAGCTGTGAACCAGCGCGTTCCTGTAGGTAGCTCCAAGCTGAGAGCCAGAAACAAGGTGGAAGTGGCGTTACAAGACTCCATAGGTTCAGAAAACAAAGACGCTGTAAGACCTTATGGCTAAACTTAACGTGCTAAATGATCTTGGGGAAGTGGAGGCGTGGAGGAGGGGCAAGGGCGGCAGCAAAATCGTTTTGAACTTCTCTGCTGGGTGGGGGGAAGGAAGAAGAGGAGAGAGCCCCTTGGTGGGAGGAGCTGATTGGAACCACACGCCATATAAATGACCTTCCAGAAAAGCAAGGCATCTTCCCCTGAAGACGGTATATCTAACATTTCCAAAATGAGAAGGGAAGCAGGAATGCTCGGCATCTATACGCAGTTGCTCCTCCTCTTCCCCCTCCTATTCTATTTTCTTTTGAAACATCGTTTACTCCGGAAACTTCTGAAAGCACAGGACAAGACAGGGAATAACACAAGACATATCCCTGGGCCCAGCACTAGCGTTCAGTGACTCATTGTTTAAAATCAAAGAAAAAAGCCAGATAAACACGAAACACTGGCCGTTGCAAGCCCTGCACCCTTTCAGTCTGCGTTCCGCCCCCACCTCCCGCCCCCTCCAATGTATGGAGATGTGCACACGCTGGTGGAAGGGAAAAGATTTCTTCTCCTTTGGTTCTTATTTGGATCTCCAACAACTCCAGAAATAGGCCTTACAAGGCAGCTCTTTTCTCCCTAAACTTTGCTCTTCTCCAAGCTTGACATTTTTATGGGAGACACTGGCAAGAGGCGCAGAATGCTAAATCATTCTGATTTCCAAGACACTTAAAAATCCTGTAGTTTGCACGAATGGCTGTGTTTTGATGGACTCTATCGACCGGGTCAGCCTTCACTCGGTAAGTGACACCTGGCTGGGACTGATCTCCTTCATTGTTGTGGTGCCAGATGTTAACGATTCTGGAAAACTGTGCCATCGCGTCAAACACCACGTACGGCGTCAACAAGTCTGGCAGGTGGGCAGGCTGCTGGCATCAGCCAGGTGGCAAAGGCACCCAAAGGTCACCCTCCGCTGGGTGGATGCCAGCCAGACATGCATGCTTTCCTTCGCTGTTTGTTCTCATTTTTTTTTAATAACATTACCACTCGACAAAGGAGAGCCCTATTTCCTCCTTTACATATCTGGTATTGGGTGTGTTTTGAAGGCGCTGACATGCTTCTGCTGATTCTACGTGTGTTTTCCTCTGGGAACCTGGGAGCGGGGGGGGGGGGGGGGGGGGGGGGGGGGCAGCCACTGGGCCCTCCCTGTCCCCACATCCGAAAGCGCAGCCCCGGACACGCCCTAGAAGCCGTTTCTGCCCTCACTCTCAGCATCCCAGGGCCACCCTGTCATCCCTTCTCTCCAGGGCCCTTCCCTTGCAGCCCCTCCTCAATCTGCTCTTCTTGGCACTCTCTAACAAACCTCGGGAGCATCTGCACCGACTGGCAGGCAGAAGCCCTTTCTGCATCCTGCCACCCCCACCCTGTCCCCACTGCACCTGCAGGAACTCTTCGGGGCCTGCCTGACGTCCTCCGCTCCGCTCCTCCTCCCGTGGGCCGGGCTCCCATCTCTTTGGGACCTGGCTTCCCTCTCGGGCTCCTTCCTCTCTGCCGGGAGAGGCGTGGGTTATTTCTGCTCAGACCCGGGGCTTCTCTGGCGTTTACTCAGTCACCTGCCTGGTCCTCTCCCGCCTCTTCCCACGTGGTCGTGGTCTCCACTGGGCGCCTCTTCACCTTCCCCACGTGTTTCAGCCCAGCTCCACCCAGGCCAAGCGCCCCACCACTTTCTAGCGCTTCTGAGTCTCCTTTGGGAAACGTCTCCTGCTGCGCCTCCACAGACTCTCTGGTTTCACCTTAATGTCCCCTGCTTTTCTAGGGGTGATGCACAGACTCCTTTGGAGGTCTTGTCACTCCCACGGTCTTAAGTGTTAATGAGTTTTCTTAACAACTTTTCTCCACAATTTCAGTAGCGCATACGGGGCAGATTTGGGACATTCAACGTACTTCTGTTATGAAGACACATTGGATCTGTCTTACTTCACCCTGAATGAGGACTCAGTCACTTAGCCCACTCGGCCTGACCGTGGCCCTCAGGGTGGGGAGGCCACTCTTCTGTTGCTGACCACTGGGCTCTGGATATAATAGGCACTGAAGGCTCCCCCTGGTTATGGGGAAAGAAGGCAGGTTTGGGGAGCAGGCCGAGAGGGACCTGGGCAGGCAGCCTGGAGAGGCAGAGGTGGGGCACACAGACCCAATGCTGAAAGCGGGTGGCCAGTGGAACTGCTGCCCAAGGGACGGCAGACCAGCGGAAGGAGGCAGGGCAGTGCCCAGATGGACCCCTCTGCCATCTGACCAGGCACCTCCCCCATCAGCTCTCGGGGAGCAATGAGGTCACCGTCACTTGCTGTCCTCTTTCCTGTGACTGTGGCAGGAACCCGAGTCACCAGTGGGTGTGGTGGGGGCCTGGGCCTCCTGATCTTGCACTAGAGGGGGCCACACAGAACACACCCCAACCCTCATCCAGCTGGGAAGGGGCAGCAGACAAATGGGACACCCACTCCATGCAGAGCCAGGGAGCTGCAGGCACGTCGAGTTCAGTGGGGTGTCCCTCCCCACCACACCTCCCCTCTCCTCAAGGAGTCACCTTGGAGCCCTTCAAAAGTTGCCAAGGCCCACCAGCTCACCTCATCTATTTTTTTTTAAAGGAAAGGTGCAGGAAGGAGTGAAGGTGAGCAGGGGAAGGGAGAGAGGAAGAAGCATTTTATTTAGTTATTTTTCTTGGTTGTTTCCCCCAACCCCGGGCTGCAAACTCAGGTCCTTAAGACATGTGGACTACACCAGCCAGAGGTGGTGGATCTAACCACCACTCCGCCAGGGCATGCCTTACCTCCTAATCTCTTTGTCCTCACCTCCACAGTCACAAATTCTGCCTGACCCGCCAGCCCCAGCGCCTAAACAGCTACGCAGTGGCTGAGGGGACCCAGGAGGAGGAGACTGTGGGACAGAAGAGCTGAGATGGCAGATGGGTCCTGTGGTCTAGGATAGTGTAGGTGGGGAGGAGAAGCCCTGACCCCAGCACAGCCTGGGGCCCAGGAGGGAATTGAGGGATAAAATCCCACCATGGAAGCCTCTTGTCAGCCGTTTCCCACAGGAATCGGGACCACCGGCCAACCCCAGGGCAGCCAGGAATGTGAGACTCCACCAGAGGAAGGCCCCAGAGGTCCTGCCTGGGAGGCAGAGGCAGGAGCAGGTGGCGGGGACCCAAGCCAACCGAGAAGCTGGGCTTCTGCTGACTCCCAGGTCAAGTGGTCAGGCCCTGACGGAACGCCCTTTGAACGGATGCCAGATAGAGTATCGAACACTAAACTGGAGCCTGGTGAGAGACAGAGGCCTGGGGCCGGGGCGCAGGCCAAGACTCTGACCTTGGCCCTGACCCATCTCTCCTGCCAGCTCCCAGAAGCTTGGCAGCCCTCCCACCAAATACCTGCCCTCTCTCACCCCCACGTCTCTAGACTGGCCCCAGCCCCAGCCTCCCAGTGCACCCTCCTCACTGCAGCGACCCTAAAGCCCATAGGCCATGCGCCCAGCAAAGGCAGGAGTCCCCCACCCAGGACCGTCGGATCCAGAGGAGCTCCGGTAGAGACAGACAACAGTGCCCTGCAGGACATGGCAGGTAAGGGGATTCCCAGGGG
>RJWH01002466.1:190946-229864 GCA_004363575.1 Solenodon paradoxus | reverse complement strand
AATTTCAAATTTGAATTTTTTCTAACTCTGATATAAGACTTGCACTAAAAGGGTATTTAATTAATTTGAAATGAAATGAATTTGAAATGATCTCATGAATTTGAATATGAATGAATTAAAATGAACTTGAAATGATTTCATGACTAAACGTTTTGTGCTTGTATGTGTGATATGTGATATATGCAAATACATGTATGAATATGGTGGTAGAGGGTAGATGTGTATACTTGGAAATAATATATACAGAGACAGATAAAAACATGTGAAGACTAACTATAAGGCTTTCATTCAATTCTTCTACAAATATCAATGTATAATGTGCTAGACACTGATCTAGGAATACAGGCAAAGTTATTAGCTTCATGATATTTGATTTATATTTGAATAGAGGAGGCAGGAAATAAATAACAAAACTATTAGTGTTAAAAAGAAAAATAAGATAAGGGAATAGAAAATATAGGTGGAGTGATATAGGGTGGTCAAGTAAGGCTTTTTGATCAGAAGCATGAATAAACCAAGAATTAGATAGATGGCTATTTGGACAGAAGACATTCTAGGAAGATAAAACAAGTTTAAAGGCCCTGAGGTAGGTCCTGTTTTGTGTATCAGATAAACAAATATGCAAAGTGCTTAGACAGAGTAAAGAACTGGAAAGGGTAGGAGGTAAGGCCCAGGTCATATAGGCCTTTTATGTCATTGTGAGACCTTTGAATTTTGTCCTGAGAGTAAAGTGAAGCCTCTGGAAGATTTTGAATAAGAGAATGACATGATCTAAGTTGTGAAAATATTTTCTACTCCTGCAATGTGAAGAATAGGCTGTGGGTTATCAGGGTCAGCTCTACTTATTATAATGAGTTCCATTCTTCATAATTAG
This sequence comes from Solenodon paradoxus, assembly GCA_004363575.1. Taxonomy (NCBI): domain Eukaryota; kingdom Metazoa; phylum Chordata; class Mammalia; order Eulipotyphla; family Solenodontidae; genus Solenodon; species Solenodon paradoxus. Next base: position 228,990 of record RJWH01002466.1, on the reverse strand, counting down.
AATTCTTATTGGATACTCATTTCCAGGCAGTATGGTCACCAGAGTCCTACTTGTTTGATTTTTCATATGGATTACTGCCTTTGTGTGACCATCTTTGCTTTTAGCATCTCATTATGAGATACTGCTATACAACCAAAGAACCAGGACCCCAGAGGTCTTCCACAGGGATCTAAGAGCACAAGGGAAAATTCCTGGGCTCCCAGGAGATGAGGGTAGGATAAAAGTAGAACTGATACCACCCTTCTAACCAATCCACTTTCAGTGCTATATAATTCTCAGCTCTGAAAAAGAATACACAAAATACCCATGTTTATAACATCTCAAATGTTATGCATTAGCCAGGAGTGAGCCTTCTCTAATGTTCTGACTCCTAAGTAGTTTGAGTTGGTATGGAGACATTATCGCAAGAAAGACAAAATATTTCAGGGACTCTCCAAGGTAAAGTTTTCTTCTATCACTGAGAACCTCACAAGATGGTTTGCCTAATGTAGGTATGCTCTTGTAGCTTTTTGCAAAATACAAAAAACCTCAAGATCCTTTGTTTTAAGAGCATGAGGTTGGAGCCAGAGAGACAGGAAGACAGCAAAGGTAGTAACCTATGAAAGGAGGTGAATTCCTGAAGCTGGGAGTGTCTCTAAAAGGTTTTTGTGCTACACCAGGGAAAGAGGACTTCTTCTCAGTCTGAGGTTCCTACTGCAGCCACTTCTCCAAACTCAGACTTCAGAACTCACTTTGACTGTGTGATCATTTCCAGTATTCATAACTTCTCTGGTCTTGGTCTCCTCCTCTGACAGAAGAAAAGGGTTAGATGATATTTATGTGATGAGTTAAGCTTTAAAATTTTGATTCTCAGAATGACTCACAAAGAGAATCCAAACCAACATTTTCCAAGACTAGTCACCTAGTCCTATGACACAGATTCAAGCTTCATTCCAAGACCTACTCTCTGTGATTTTGCTTCCTCTTGTATTTTGGTGTAGATGTTGTTCTAGTTTCATCAAGGAAATGAAGACAAAAAACTAGAAGGAAGAGAGGAAATAAGGAAGGGAGGACAGGAGTTCTAAAAAATATATGTAATTGATAGCCACTAGATAGAAAACAGCTTTCTTTTTCAAATACCAGTGGAAATAAGAGTGTCCTGCTCTCCTTCAGTGTAACCCATGTGCTGTGGAACTGGAATATTTGATGGCCTGGCTCATGTATCAACCTTCAAGCTCACACCATTTACTTAGAAAATATTTGCTTTGAAAGACACTTTCTTCCTTCTTTTAAATTTCCTCTGGCATCAGTGGAGCGAGTACATGTGACTAACTTCCCCCGTGGGTCTTCACATGGTAAATACTCTTATGTTGTAACAGCTCCTGGCAATAAGAGACAGCTGGCTGGCATGGGGAACCCTCTAACTGTTCTGTGTTTGTTTGTCCTTCACTAGTGTTCCCTGGAGAGAGGATGTGGCGCTCAGAGAGATCCTCTTGGAGAGATCGTTACTGGAATAAAATGCTATTTAATCAGCTCTCTGCTCAAAACAACAGAAAAGAAACACAGGTTCCTATGAAGAAAATGAGGTCAGTCAATTGACTTTTCAGACCTAAGTAAAAACTTTGAGAGACCCGCACCGCACCGTCTCTAATTTCATGTGTCTGCCCAGATGAGGTCTGTCTCCCATTGTAACATCACCATCTTGGCTCAAATTGAGAAACACCTGTGGTACCTGAATCGTGTGGAGCCAGTGGCTTCTTAAACTCTGCAACCTGAGAAGCAGCATCTGTCCGCCTTTCTCTCATCCAGCAACTGGTCTGTGGCGCTACCAGGGAGCAAATGCTGAGTAAGGCCTGGAAATTGGTGCTGAACAGGGGAGCCCCAGCAAACAGTAGACACCATGCCGTCAGCATGTGGGGTTCTCTGTCCAAGCAGGCTGGTTCCTCTCTTTCCTCTCTCCCTTCCCCACACAGAAAGGAAAATTTGTCAGGCAAATTCTTCCACAACAGAAATAGTGTGGGAGTTTCAACAATGTAGCATACTTGACTTTAGATCTCCAGTGTCAAGATCATGATTCATAGCAACCAGAACCATTCATCTTGTGCCTACCTATGGTCTGAGGGATATCACTTAAGAGGACTTCAGACGGTCACTTCGCTGACCCTTTTCCATTCAGCTCAATACAGAGGAAGGCGGAGACAAAGGGTGAAAAGCTTTGAGACCTAGGAGGGAAGAAGCCTGCAGGCAGTCCATATAACTAAGAACTTTCTTGATCCATTTTCTTAAATTTTCACCCTTCTCTAAGGGGACAAAGGTTGGCAAAAAAAAAAAAAAAAAAAAAAAAAAAATTGGTTTCCAAAGCTAACTTACCATTTCTCAAGATTCTTCATGAGAATTTAAATATCTCTGTCATTTTTTTTTTCTTACCTTTGCCTCAGAATTAGAAAGATGCTCATGTTTCTAGGAACAGGAAGGAGAGTAATGGGGTCTTGACCCCTGACTGTGAAGATGGGAAGTGGATGGCCTATTCCTTGAGAGTTGAATGACACCTTAGCTTTCAATTCCTGGGAATCCAGCCACTCAGAGCACCACCAGAATGAGCTTGGGAAAATAGAAGCCCAAAACCCAAGTTGATGCCCTCTGGGAATGTGAAAGTAAATGAACTTCTGGGAAGGGTCTCAGAGAGGCAACCATCTGGGAATGAAAGTGCTTTTGGAGTGCAGCATAAAAGAGTACAGAAACCACAAGTGCACTGGGCATTGCCCCTGATGCTAGGTGTGCCCGCTAATGCCAGGCAGATGCTGGCACTCCCCATGGAAAAGGCTGGAAACAGCTGACCCAGGGGGCAAAAGATGATCTGATCAGCCAGACTGATTCACCAGAGACTCCCCAGATCTTTGAATGATGGAATGAGCAGGGGATTCACTGATCATTATGTGATCCTCAACCCTTCCCAAGTGCATGTTTTTAATTAGGGAGTAAAACCAGGGAGGTGGTGTGGTACCATGGCTGAGGGTGGTCTCCAGAACCAAACAATTCTGAATCTGAGTCCTGGCTCTGTTACCTACTAGCTCTGTTATTTTTGGCAACTTGGTAACCTTCTTTAGTCTCAGTTAACTGGCCTATAAATGGGGATTATACTACTGCCTACTTTACAAGCTTGTTGTGAGGATTAAAAGAGATGAAGTATGGGAAATCGTTCATTTTATGTGTCCACTTAGCTATGATGACCAACTGCTTTGCTAAACACCAGTCTAGATGTTTCCATGAAGGTACTTTTTATGTACTAACATTCATTAATATTTAAATCAGTATATTTGGGTAAAGCAAATTACCCTCCAGAATGTAGGTGGGCCTTATCCAATCAGTTGAAGGCACTCAGACAATAGACTGAAGAAGGGATTGTACCTCTATCTTTGGACTCAGGATTGGAACATAAGTTCTCTACTTGGTCTCCAGCCTGCTTACCTGCCCGCCAGTATTTCCAATTTACCACATCCCAGAATTGCATGAGTCAGTTCCTTAACAATGTCTCTTGTTCTCTCTCTCTCTCGCCTTCCCTTCCTCCCTCCCTCCCCCTTTCTCTATATACAGATAGATAAATTAGGTGGAGGGATGGATGGACGGACATTAGATAGATATATCAATCAATCTGTTGGTTCCTTTTCTCTGGAGAACAATGATTTATAAAGTGTGTACAAAGTTTGGAGCAGAGTTCCTGGTATAGTATGTGCTCAGTAAAAGTTTTAACTTACCAGTAATCCTTTAAGTGATGAAATGTCCATATCTGGACAGAATTCCAGATGCCTCTAGGAAGGTTATTAGGGATGGCAATTAGGGAGAGCAGACTTGCCGCATTCATATTAGGTAGCACTGGCTCTGAGTGTGCGGTCAACCTGGCGGAAGGCCCCTCAGTCCCCAGCCCTTCCACTGCCATCCTCATGCTCCTTGGCCCTCACCAGGGAGATGTGTTGTGATTCAGGCTCCTTGGCAGCTGTACCTGGATGCCTGCTCTTCCCTCCTTGTCGCATAGCCCCACCTACAGCTGTTTTCTCCTGGCTTTTCTCCTTTTAGACCCTGTTTTCTTCTCTGACCCCAACTCCTGGGTGAGGGTTTTTGGTAAGCTATGCCTTTCCTCCAGTGTCTGAGACTCTGTTCTCCTTACTACATCTTCTGAAGCTCCTGCTCAGTGTGGGGCCACCGACACAGGACAAAGTTCTAGCTCCCCCTTCTCCCCCTACCTCCCCAGAGTCTCTGTTACAGTTGTAGAGTATGGGAGGGGGACTCCCAAACCAAAAGAGCCTGCTGTGTTTTGTACCCAAGCCCAGAAAAGCTGCCTTTTCCTCCCTGCCTCTTCTCAGGCCAGGCTCTCCTGGCCTTATGACAGGAGCCTGGTCATGTAACACACCCCTGGCCTGGACAATCTTCATCTCGCGACACCATCCTTCTTCCTCGTTCTCTGGTTTCAGCTCCCCGGACAGGCCTGTCTACAGGACTAGAAGCCTTTGACTGGTTCCCTCATTGCCTCATTTTCATGAACTGAAGACATAAAAGCTGAACTTTAGATACTGAATGCAATGGTAGCCTCTAAAAGGTCAGTGACTCTTAGTGACTGTGTCTCCTGTACCGACGGCCAAGTATGTGATGGCTGTGGGTACCACAAAGGCCACTTAGAGAAAACCATATTTGGTTGGGATCCAGGAGAACATTGAGGTCACATATGCCCTCTAACAGAGGCAGTGGCTAATGTCCTGTCACATCTGAGCTCAAATGTGGGTCTCCTGTCTCTAGCCCAGTGCTCTCTACACTACCTGGAACATGCCATGGAGGTGGCATTTATCATGGGAATGACCCTGGATACCGTGTCTGAGTGTGGTTGATAGGTCGATCCAGATTTTGCTCATCAGGAAAGCAGGAGATGGGGCAGTAGGTAGCTTATGGCATTAGTATATAGAGAGAAAGAGCAAAGAGTGGGAAAACAAAAATAGCCTAACGTAGATCTCCTATCTCGTCTCCTTGCTCATTCACTGATTCATTCATGCCATCTTTCTTTTATTCCACTATGGATCCACGGGGTGCACTGCTAGTCCGCACCAACCAGTGTCACAGGTTCCACGCTGGAGAATTCCTGACCACACTCAGGTGCTGGAGACTTGATATCTGACAAGATGATGCTACCTTTACACAGCAGCACACACATGTACACAAGTGTGCATGCACACACACACACACCCCTCTAGCTAAACCGAAGCCCATATCATAAAGACAGTGCTGTTGTCCCTCTGCTTCTCATTAGGTCACCAAGCCTGGAAATCTGCTGGCTATAGGAGTCCTGCTTGGACAGTGGGTGGGCACCAGCCCTCAGTGCTCCCTCCATTATCAGACCCACTGCTCAGGATCTAACTGTGTGACTTCTTCCTCCTTCCTGACCATCTCTCCTCACTTCCACAAAGTTAGAGCTTGTTCTGCTGGACTCTGTCTCCCAAAGTTGTAGGGATCTCACTGCCCAGGGTAGGTGAAATGACATGGAGATAGAGTCCGCTGGCTGGGAGGTCGCTCCCAGGAGGTTGCACTCAGAGAGTCAAGCCAACTCAGCCTTGAGTGAGATGGCCTGAAAGAGGCACTGAAAAGGGCACCTGGTCTAACGACCAATGCTCTCTCTTCACAGCTCCACTGCTTAGTGACATGTCGTGTTTTGTTTTGTTTTTAAAGTGTCCCATAGGCCTGCGCAGAGGCTGAAGGGAAGGATGGGCAAGGAGGCAGTTTCTCCCTGAGACAAGGTCAAGGGCCCCATGAGCCCTGAGGATCTAGTGCTGCATGTGGTCATCGCTGTCCAGTCCATCAAGACAGAGGAAAATGGAAGACAGAGATAAAAGGTTAGAAGCCAGTAGGTTTTCCTGAAAAGGGCTTCGACTGTGGCATTAGACAGTCTCTAACACTGCCCAGCTTTGTGACCTTGGGCAAGATTCATCACTTCTCTAAGCCGAATTTAAATCTAAAACAAGATTCGGTATCTTTCTTGCTGAACTAGCAGAAGAATTAGAGAAAATATATGCAAAGCACCACAGTAATATCTAGTAGGATGTGAACAAAAATGATGACAACTAAAATCTGGGCCGCGTTTACAATTTTCTGAGGTGCTAGTAGCTATTAGATTATTTTGTGGTTCTTAGTGGAGGAGAACGGACATTGCAGGTAAAAACACAGATTTTTTAGTTGTTTTACCTTCCCCAGGGGACTTGAAGCCCTGTCACCTTTTCCCAAGGTTGGGTGCTCCGAAAAGGGGATGACAGGACAGGAGTCACTGGTCCCACCCTCTCAGGCCACCTAGGTACCCTGGGTGAACTGCACAGCACTCAGAGATCAGGCCCAGCCCGCTTTGCTTCTGCAACCACAAGGTGGTATGGCCAGCAGCCATGGGAGAGTTCTTTTTCCAAAGTATGTTTGCTGTATAAACACAATCATAAAATGAAAGCGGAGTGTTGTGGATGGCGGGGTTGGAGCGAGATGTGGGGGAGAGGCCGCGTTCCTGGAGATGGCCGACCGCACCCAGCCCGCCCCGGTCAGCGTGGAGGAGGAGAGGTCCTGCATCCCATCACGTTGTCGGACCGCACAGACCCCACTTTCTCCAAACTTCACTTGGCTGGGGCAGTTTGGAGAGGGTCAGCGGAGGAGGAGGCAGTTTGGAGAAGGAGGTGGAGGCGGCACCAGGGAGTTATGCTTAACGGCTCCCTCTCCCAGATTCCAAGGTCTTGCAGGACTCAGAAAAAGAATTCAACTTCCACCGACTTGTCACTTGATCCATAAAATGCATGGCTTGGGTACTTAAGCTATTCCCCTGGGGCTTCCTCTGTGTGATTCAAAAGCAGAATTCCTGACATGGAGAAGGCTCCCCCAGCAAGTAGCCTACAGATACACTGGCTTCTCTGAGACCCTCTGGTCGTGTCTCCCTGGGTAGAACCAAGTGGAAGATTGGAAGAAAGATTTAGGCAATTCAAGGCCCTGCTCTTGATAACAGACAGCATGCACACACATCAATCAGAAGGAAGTAGACGTAAGGACAGATGATCAAAACATCTGTCTCCATTGCCAGCGTCACTTTGGCTACAGAATTCCAACTCTTATGCCCATTATCCCCTGTTGCCCTGCCCGCTCGTTCTCCCCACCCCCACCCCTAGTGCCAAGACTTCAGTGCACTTTAAGCTCTCCCCCAAAACTTCCAAACTACCACCCATCTAGCCACACCATATTCCGTCCCTTGCCCCTCTCTGACTAGCTTAGGGAACTTGAGATCAAGAAAGCTGAAGGGCAGAGAGAGGATGCAGGGGTTTTGGAAGGGGATGTGAGGTTCCCAGTCTAATTCCGATGTACTGTGCTCTGTCTGCTCAGAAAGAAAACTTACGACTCGCAGCTGCGTGGCAACAAGCAAGGGGATGAAGCCATTGAGGGCCCCTGCATATTTTCCTTGGCCTCAGCACAAGCCACTGACATCATTTCAGGCTTTGCCATTCATCCACTGCTGTTTGGAGCTAGTGGCTGTATGAGGCTATGTTCCAGAGTCTGGGGAAGGTCTGATTGCAAATTGGGTGGTGGTGGGGACGGAGGTGGTCCCATTGAGTTTGTGAAAACAAACAGAAATGCACTGAACCTTGCCTTTCCTCCCTGGAATGATGAGTGAAACTAACCCCCAATCCATCTGCCCAGCCCACTCCCCCGGTGCAAACAGTCTCAGGCCAAGGCTAGCCGGGAGACCCAGAGAAGCTTTTGTTCTGTCTGCACTATTTCGGGAAATGATGACAAATGCTAGCCACAGGTAAGAAAGGCAGGGGTTCCAGTAGCAAATTCTATCACATCCTTCCAGACGTCACTGGGGCCGCTCTGGGCCCATCAGCATTCTCTTGCAAATCCTGGGTAGCAGGAAAACCCTGTTAATGGTTCCCAGAGGCCTCAGAAAAGAAAATGGCAAAAGTAGAAAATGTTAATATTAGGAAACAGGGCATTGCGTAGGTGCATGCTGTGCAGGACTAATAATCGTTTTTAGAGGACAGCTCTTCCATAGGAGGGTGTTGTGAAGGAACGCCTCTTTTAGCAGAGCTCCCCAACCCGGGAACTCTTCTCAATACTGGTAGGAATTGAGGAACACAGTTGGGAATTCATCAAAAGTGGAGGAATATTTGGGGAAAGGATTAGGGAGCACAGGTGAGGCGTGCCTTGACCAACCTAGATGTTGTTTCCTGTATTGAGAATGTGAAATGATGAATTTCCCACCATGAACCCTGGGCTTTGTCATCAACGCAAAGTGTGACCTAGTGAAACCTGCCCACTCTCTAGAGCCTGTGGAACTGAATTCAAATCCTGGGAGAGGCCACTGTTTACCAGCAGCCAGGACTTGCTCCTCGGTGTTGTCTTGGGAATAGGGTGACTTCTGTCTTGAGCATCATTTGACACAAAGGGATGCCTAAAACTCAGAGATGGAGGGGACCAGTGACATCCTTGGAAACGTTTCACAATCAGTTCTCTTAAGGGGAAAAAAACTGATTTGTAGCATTTGACAATTCTGTTCTAAATACTCCCATCAGGGCCAATTTCAAGCTATAAAAGGTTGAGAGACAATTCACTGGCTTCTAACATTTCTGAGCATCTTATGAGCAGATATACTGACTGTTTTTATTCTGAACTATCTTTTTAAGGATATTTATATTCTGTTGTCCCCTTCTTCCTTATTTCCCTTCTCCAATTCAGCAAACAAAGGACACCATGTCCCTAGAAGATGGGAGATTTTCACAATGGAAGGAGTCCTAATCTCTGAATTGATTCACATAGAGGAACCACCCAGGAGAGCCACTGATCAAAAACATCCATATGCAACTCAGTGTGAATTAGAAAGAAACTTTCTTCATGGTAAGACATGAATATTTAAGGTTGTTGGTTATAGCACCTGGCATTATGTGCGTTGGCTAGTGTAAGTAGTGACCATTATTTTTTCCATTCATTGATGGGGAAACTGAGGCTTGACAGTTAATGGACTAGATCTCTTTACTTATAAGTCGCATAGGCAGGATTCACACCTAGGCCTGACCGCCTTCAAAATTTTTGCCTGCTTTGCTGACTCTTCATGACAAAGGCCCATGTGTGGCAAGGGTTCTCAGGTCCACAGATTTGCCCAGAGTGGAAAACAGGTCTCCCTGGCAGAGAAACCAGTTATCTTTGGTAATCAGCCCCACCTCCAGGGAAGTCTGGACGGCAGTCTGACCATCTGCAGCTTCCAGGAAGATTGATTCCTCGTGTCCAAGCCACTGCTGTTCAGAGCAGGCCAAGGATCCTCTGTAGAACGCTTAACCTGATGAGTGTTGCGCATTCCGGACAGCTGGCCGACTAAATGAGGGCCCCCCACAGCCACTGAGAGACCCCTGTCACCATGGGATTGCAAACATTGCAACAATTCGGTAGGAACTCAGCCCCTGAAAATGCTGAAGCCCCACTGTCTGCAGTTAGATGGGAGATGGAGGACTTCGCAGCTAGGACAATCAGGGCCCTGGGGCCAGCTGCCTGGCTTGAACTTCCAGAGAGTCCCTTGTGGTATACACTAGACACCTCTTAAGCACTTATTGAGCACCTGCTGTGTACATGACAGTGACCACAAATATGAGACCCTGTTTCAGAGACTGACAAAGCATTTGTTGTTCTGATTTCTGGATATGTTTAAAAGAAAGAGTTGACAACATCACTAAAATAAGGTCATGTGTGGTTTGACATTTAATGAATCATACTTAGCTAAAAAGGAAAGAAATACATAATTTCAGAACTTTATGGAAAAGACCCACCATGGAAATGCTTCTGGGTGATATAAATGAAACAGAAGAGGTTGAGGGGGACTCGTCTGTCTTACCCACTTCTATGTCCCAGCACCAACATACAGTTAAGAGGAAAAAAAAAAAAAGGATGAAATGTTTGGCTTCATAAACAAGAGTATTCTGAGCTGCCTTAGTAGCAATTACATCTTTTCTGGACCCTTATGAAGTCCGTGTGATTCACCTACACGGTAATGCGGGGCGGCACAGAGGCATTTCTGCTACCGTCTTTCCCAGAATATTTGAAACACACACCAGCTGCTCAGCCATGGGTCTCAAGAACCCTTTTCCCTCTGAGCCTGTGCCCTTTGGTTCCATCATCACTGCTGCCAGGTTTTTGGTGCTTCTTACGTAAACTGAAGAACACAGCCTGAGGTGTGAGGGGATGAACATAAAATGACTAGCTGCAGGGCTAAGTGCCTGTCTGCTGAGCTCTGGAAAATGCAAACTTCACACACCATTTCTTTCTCTGGGTCCTTCCCAGCTCCTCCCAAGCCTTGGCATTCAACAGTCCAAAAGGAGTAATAGTAACTAATAATAGAAATGATTTCCAATCATAACACATGGCCTGATCTTACTGTAGAGTCATAGGGATTAAAATACTCTCTGTATGAAAGAAAGTGTTTGTTTCACAACTCGGCCTTTGGCAAACACAATTACTAGATTGCAGCCGTCTCCCTGGGCTGGCCTTTGCTTACATGCTGGCAGAAGCTCCAGTCTACGCCTAACAGGGGTTCCTGTCCCTAACCAAACTTGTCATCTTACTCTCTCCACTCCTTCATACTGCCACCCGCTACCTTCCAAAAACTTGGACATGAGCTTGTTTTTCTCAACTGCCCAAGGTGATTTCTCACTGTTTAGGTAATAAAATCTAAACTCCTTTCCTGTGAAGTGCCCCAAATTTCATACTAGTCTTATATCCTCCCCACTTTCCCCATTTCCCTGCCTAGAACCCATACTTTAATCAATATTATCAATTTTTCTGGAACACATTCTTTTTCGTATAGCTTCCATCAAAGTAAAATTTACATACAGTGAAAAGCACAGATCTCTAGAGTACTATTTGATGAGTTTTGATAAATGTATATACAACCATGTCACTACCCCCTCAACATTTCTACGGCTCAGAAAATTCCCTGGTGTCCCTTGCGTCAATCTTCTCCCCCAAAGGCAACCGCTATCTGTCACCGCGAATTAGTTTGCCTACCTTGGACTTTATATTTTGTGTCTGGCTTCTTTCCCACATCATGTGTTTGATATTTATACATGTTGGGACATGCATTGATAATTCAGCCTATATATTCATAAATACTGATCGTATTCCACAGTGCGAATATGCACAATGTTTCATCTGTACCTGTTGTAGATTCTTGGACTGTTTGCCATGTTTGTCTGCTACAAATAAAGCAAATAGGAACTGTGGCGTGAATCTTTGTGTGGACAAATGTTTTCATTTGTCTTAGGTAAGTACCTAGGAGTGAAATTGCTGAAACAGGATAAGTGCACTTTTAAGTTTGGAAGAAACTGTCAAAATGTTTTCCAGAGTGGATGCACTATTTTACGCCCCCACCAACAACGTAAGAGATTGAACACATTATTTTCCTGTCTCCGTGTCTTTGCTCATTCTGTCTCCTGCATCTGAAAGGCCCTGTGCCTACTGCGTGACTCTGCTCCCATCAGCCACCTCTATTAAGCCACCTAATGTCTGTAACAAATGTATCAAAATGTATAATGCCTCAAACCTGATAATGTTTTCTTTTTGCTCACATAATGCTCAAGGTTCTCCTGTGTCACCAGGGTGCTGGAGGTGGGTGGCTTACACAGTCATTAAGAGAAGGCTACTGGCAGCCCTGCCATCCCCAAAGAAGGCTTCCAGTGCTACCCTCTGCGTCAATTTAGCCAGAGGATGGAGAATAGAAAGATGGAGGAAAGCACCACTTTCCGTACTGACTTGGCCAAGGGCTAGCCGTTATCCCTTTGGCTAACATTTCACTGCTGAGAACTGGTCACAGGCCTCAGCTGAACAGTTGCTGACCAGTCACGAGTCTATACCCCAGAGGGAGAATACAATTAGGCACACACCGGGGGTTAAAGTCTTACCCCTTTTTTTTCCTATTCCAACTGCGCCCATGGAAACTCTCCCACAGTCTGTGTGGAATTAATTTCTCCTTCCTCCATATTGCCATTGTACTGCTGTCCCTCTATGTCAGCACTTATTAAGATCTACTTTTCATTAGTTAGTTCTGTGCTTTTTCCCACTAACGGCGGCCTCCTGCAGGCTCTGAGGAATGGCCCATCCTAGTGCCTCTGGAGCCTCCACACTGTTTGCAGAACTCACTATGGTAGAGACCCACACTTCTCGTTTACACTCCCCGGGTCCCTAACAGCTAGCGAAGGCCTGTGACTTGTTCTCAGCGATGCAACATCAGCCACAGCAATCGTCCACCTCGAGGCTGATGCCTTAAGGAGTGGGTGTGCTTCATGATATTCGAAGTCCCTCTGCCCTCACACCTGCTGGCTATGGAGGATCCACAGAAGGACTCAGAATATGTTGGCAGCACCTGTGTACTGAGTCCTTCCTGGAGCTGAGCCCCTCTGCTGACCTCCCTGCTGAGATTGGGCATTGTTTCCAAATAAGTGAGCCAAACCTGACTAACATACTTACATTGTGTGAACTGTAGCCACTCAGCTCAGGGAGGCTCTGCCAGCCTCCTGGGGTGAATTTCCATTTCATTCTGTTACTTGCTATGAAGTGTTGGCTATATGACATCAAGTTCCCCGGTTGGAACGTAATGTCGGTGTTTATTTAGGTGCAGAGTCTTCAAGCACACTTTTAATTGTGATTTTGTATCTAAACCTGCAGATGAGTCCCATGAGTCTTAGAGGTTATGCATTTTTTCCTGCGCCCCATTCCACACTAAGCTCTTGAAAGTCAGGTTACAAATTTCTCTTCTCTACCCTAAGTACAGAGATATTTATTGAGTTAGCAAAGGTTTTCTGAGTACGTGTCATTCATTATTTTAACCACTAAGAAGAGAAATGAAGCCAACAGACCAACACCCTAGCCTCAGGGAACTTATGCTCTGGTGAGCAAGACAGATAATACACAAATAATGGGTTTCTTGAAAAACCTAAACAGCAGGAAGCCTGTCTAGAGCACCAGGCCCTTGTTTCCAGCTGCTGGTACAGAAGCATGTTCACCTGCATTGGGTCAGCAATTGATGACTATCTGTCTGACCCACAGAGCTGTGAGATCCGCGAAGCTGTGGCACTGCTCCGTGCCCAGCATCTAATCCAGTCCTGGCACAGAACAAACACTCCCGAAATATTCACTGAAACAAACGCAAAATGAAGAGTGATGCTAAAATATCTCCTGTGTGTTGAGAGTCAATTATTTCCCAGGTAACTCTGGGAAATATTTTCATGTGTTGTCTCATTTAGCCCTTATACCATCCCTGCAAGGTAGTTACTATGATCTTTGTTTTATCCGTGGTGGAGCTGGGGGTCAAAGAGACTGAATGACTAACCCAGGGTCACATGATTAGCAGTAATGACAGATCTGACATGGGAATCCACAGGCTTTCCTGAGGGACCACATGGTGACACAATTGTTCTTTTACATCTCATGTATTCCTTTGGAACACCGAGGAGCAACCACTACAGGCCACCCTCCCTGAGAGCTGGACAGTTCCTCCCGCTCCGCGTTGGCCCTGGCCAGCCTGGACTGCCTTCCCCTGTGGGTGCGAGCTGTATGCTCGTAATTACAGATCGTGTTGTCCTTTTCATTTATATCTTCACAATCCAGCTTGACATTGTGTCATAAAAGTTTATGTACTGTGTTCTCCACGCTCCTTACTAATATTCTCTGGCATTCTCCCTGGCCATTCAGAATCAATACCATCGCTCCTCTCTCAATAAAAAAGGGAGCTCTGAACAAGGCCCAAATGTGCACAATGACTATTTGCAGCAATTAGACGTCACGCTGAAAAATAGCCACGCTGGAGGAGAGTGGACAAGATCTAAGGACCAGCACATCACTAATGTCCCTCACCAGGGACCCTGGAAATTGGACTGCTTAAAAAAATGCCCTCTCTCCTCTCACCACTCCTCTTTTTCACACTCTGTCTCTTCCTTTTTCACAAGAGATAAGGAGAGAGAAGTGCATTCAAATTAGGGACCCCTGCTATCGATTTGTACTTGCAGTTGGTGGATTGTAATCAATGTTAATTAACCAGATTCTTTTTCAGCAAAGGTTGGGACAGGAGAGTAACTGCACAATATTTTTGACCAAGACGTCGGATATTAATGGACTTCGGTTTGGTCAGAGAGCAGGAGGGAGAAGAAGGTGAGTACTGAGAGGCTCATGTGCACAAGGAGAGCAGAGATTTGAACAATTTGAAGGTGACCCTGTCACTGGGCCCTGTTTTGTTTTTTGTTCTTTTTTAAGCTGGAGCGGGAAAACTCTGCTATTTTTATATTCTCCACCAAAAAGCAAACTTTCTGCCCCGGAAAAAGTAGGCTTTATCAAGCAATGGTTCCTAGGTTGGAAAAGAGAGGCAATTTTCCTCCTACACTTCCAGGTTCTTCTCAGGCTGGTTGAGTAGTCAAATTAACATCAGATAGATTCAGAGTAGAAAAGAACACATTTAATTTGCATACATGTAGAAAATCTTCATGGGTATAGATTCTAAAGCAAATGTGGCATGGGTGGGGGAAAAATGAGTGTTTATATCTTAAGCTAAGTAATGAGATAGTGGCCTGGGGCTTCAAGGAGAGAAGAGGAGACTCATAGGATAAAGACCAGATGCTCTATAATGATCATTTCTCTCTGCCATACAGATTTCTCTGGTAGAAAGTTTCTTTCTGGTAGAATTCCTAATTCTGGCTAATACCCCCAGAAGAATTTTCATTCTTCTTAGGTAGTTCAGGTAGTGGTAAAAGTTTTGCCCAACTCGGAATGCCTAGATTGATTTTAGCTTGAAATAATCCACGTGCCCTGGTGACACATCTTGCAGAGGCTTGTGTGAACACGCTGGGGAGACCAGTCACCTGCATTATTAGTGAGGCTCCGTGGCAGCCACCCAGAGGGTGGCAGGGAACTCAGACCAAGCAACTTCCCGTAATGCTAATGGCAACTTCCCATAATGCTAATGACTCCAGAATGTTGCTCATCTTGGGAAGAGTAGGAATTTCACAGTGGAAGGTGGATTTGAGCTTGAGGACAGACTTCCTGGCTGTGGAATGGGCAAGTTGAATAGCGTTCGGACCCTAAATTCACTCCTTTACCACGGACATGACTACAGCCACCGCCTCAGCGGCACTGACATCAGACACCAGTACAGTCTCTTTGGAGGCGTGTGGTAATACGCTGCAGGAATGTCAGCAGCTACTGCTGTCGCAAGTGCCCAGGACAAAGCCTGGGGCCTCTGATGGCAGCCAGCCAGCTCTTGAAATGGAGCCTGAGGGTCCTTTCAGATCATTAGTGATGTAGGAAGTTGATGTGGCAGCTACAAATGACTATTTTATTTCAAAACATTACCTATCTCTAAAAGAAATGTAGTATATAGGTGTGGATAGTACTTCTAAAAATTCTAGAAGTAAAAGAAAGTTAGAACAACTGGAAACATGAAAGAGTTGCCATAATAGAACCAAATATTATGCTTTTGAAACTGCACATAAAAGACAAATTCGGGGACAAGACAGAAAATGAAAATTGGAAGAAACCTATGCGCATTCACTCCTGGAGAAACCTACCAAGGCCAGTTCTCTGGACTGTCCTAACACCAACTTGGTCAAATGGTGCTTCTGCCTCCAAGTGTTTCTCCCAGTTTGCAAGCAAGAGAAGGAAACCAATATTTTCCTTGTTTTTAAGGTGATCCTATCGTTGGGCCTTATTTTTGTTTGTTTTTATATTGGAGCAGGAAAGTGCAGCTATTTTCATACTCTCCACCAAAAAGCACTTTCTGTCCAGAAAAAGTAGGATTCATCAAGCAGTGATTCCTAGGAAGGGAAAGAGGCAATTTCACATTGGGGGGTCAGGAAGTATGTTGAGGAAGTAGCAGGTCACACTGACATGAAAGAAAAAGATTCTAATGATCTGTGGTGGCCCCATGACCTCTGGGACATGGAAGTCAAAACCTTGGTGACAAACAGTAGCTGCTCTTTTCCTAGGCAGCTGTCCCAGGAAGATGAATAAAGGGAGAGAAGGACAGAAGAGGGAAGAAAGGAGAAAAAGAGGAGCCAAAGAGGTTGCCAAAGATTCAGGGATTCAATAAAATATACTGAATGTCTGCCAAGAGGCAGCCCCGGGCACACGCAGGTGACCCTGAGGGAAACACCATTTCTGCACTCCAGTTGCTCACAGAAGAGTGGGTGGGGTTGGCTAGAGGGAGACAACAGTAATCAGCATGCAGGGCATAGGGGAACAGGGAAAAAGGGTGCACCACCCCAGCTGGGCCTGTAAGCACTGAGGGAAACGTGTCTCTAAAAAAAGGACATTATTCTTGGTGATGAGAAGGACAAAAGAGCAGTAAAGAGAAAAAACTGGGGAAACACAAAAGGGAGGGAAAATCAGGAGATAGCAGGGAAAACAAATGATCACCTCACCCCAGGATTTATATACTAAGCTCATATGCAAATCTTCTCTCATTGATCTGTGACTTCAGTGAATAAAACGGCCTTTTCTAGATCTATTGATTGTGAAGCAAGCTGAGAAGGCCAAACTGGTCCTGAGTAAATCTGGGAGTGACTCACCCTGGGTGGGCTTTGCATTTAGAGAAGAGCAGTTACCCTGTGACTAAGGTGAATCCTTGAGGGGGAAGTGTCTCTGCTCCAGCAGAAAAACACTGTCATTTGGGTGGGGGGGTCAGGCATGCCTTCAGAAACTTGGACTCCAGTAAGTTCCACATAGACTCAATAGGGGCCAAGCTTTGATTCCAGGCAAATTTAAATAGTTGGCATAAATGGGCTGAGCTTCCACACAAACTCCTGTGAACAAAGATGAAGAGGCAAGAAGGCAGCAGGCCCCTTCGTGCACCTGCAGCAGTCGGACGTTGGATGGAGATGGGTCGGTCCATGGAGTGTTAACAGCAAAATGGGTTCCATCAGTGGAAAGCAACAGGCTTCACACACTCAGGAAAAGTTGAAAGGATTTTATTTAACACCAGTGAGCACCAGGAGAGTGGTCTCCAAAGACTGGCGCTCCGAACAGGAGTAAGTCACATATTCTATAGGATGGGGTTTCCGGGGTTGGGTAGAGTAAGGTGGAGGCCATTTTCCTTTACTGGTTTCTGTTTAGCAGGATCAGAGCATGTCTTTTGGTGATTGCAATAAGCAGAAGTTATTCACAGCTGGGGCTTGGGCTGGTGAGATAGTAAGTTCAGTGGAGGCTTATTTCCTGAGGCTTATTCCCTCCGCATCCTGAGTCTTATTTCCTCCTCAGGAGGGCCAGGAATGTGGAGCCACAAAGCAAGTGTAGCCTTCACACAACAGACATTTTGTACAAAGGACCGTGATGATGAAAATTCTGTCTCTGTCCTGTTAGCAGTGTTTCCTTGGGAAGTCAGTAATGTTATTAAATCACTTTTCGGAGTTTCCTCCCTTCACCGTTAGGAAAGGAGGCTTTCCAATTGCATCAGATATTATTAGCCTCTGCCTCTGCCATCTCCTAGGACTGGTTGATGTAGGAGCAAACGGCTGGCCTGGGGAGCCCCTGGGTTTGGGATCAAAGTCCTGCCTCCTTGGAGACCCCTCAACCTGGGCAAAGCAGTTCAGTTGGTAACAGTAGGTGCAGCCAGCGTGGCCTGGACTATCCAAAGGGTCATTTTAGCTCCAGTGAGGCTCTCCCTGGGCCTGCCTCCCCCTCCAACTTCTCCCATCACAGGTTTCTGGGCTTCTCTTCCACAGGCGTTGATCCCGAAGGCCCTTCCTAAAGAACACCTTCTACTCTCAGTGTCTGCATCCGGGAGCCCCAGTAGAAATTTCTATTAAGTAATAATTATGAAAAGAAAGAGGAAGAGGAATATTATACATCAAATTATCTCCCCACCCCCAACCTCCCCAGAAGACATTGAAGTCTTGACCTTCGGTTCCTCAGAGTGTGACCTTATTTGCAAATAGGAACTTTGAAGATCTAATTAGTTAAATTGAGGTCATCCTGGAATAGGATGGGTCCCTAATCCAATATGACTGTTATTTTGTTTTAAGAGAGGATAGAAAGGAGAGGAGGAAGAAGCATTTGGAAGGAAGGAAGAAAGGGGAGGAGGAGAAAACACTTCTTTAAAATGTATTTACTTTTGGTTGCTCCCCTTAGCCTGGGGTTGGAAACATGAACACAGCCCGTGGGCTTTACCTAGTCTGTACCCAGGCTGCCAGCTTAGGACTGAGCCACTAGGCTCACCATGGCTGGTATTCTTTTAAAGAGTAGAGAGGGGAAAGGAGAGAGAATAGCATCATGTGAAGACACAGAGACAGACAGGATGTGCCCTGGTGGAGTAGCAGTTGGGTCCGTCACCTCCTAAGGAGCAAGCCACATACCCTTGGGTTCGAGCCCCAGGTCTAGGGGGAAGCAACCAGTGTGAACAACTAAATAGAAATAAAAACGCTTCTTCCTTCTCTCTCTTCCTATCTGCCTGCTTACTCGCCTTTGTTGCTGCTTGCATCCTTCCTCTAAAAAAACAAAAAACAAAAACAAAAAAGATGCAGAGACACAGGGGAGATGTCTAAACCCAGGGATGCCTGGGGCTACCAGAAGCTGGAAGAGGTTTCTGAGCATGACTGCTGACACCTTAATTTCTGACTCCTTAGCCTCCAGAACTGTGAGCTAACATATTTCTATTGTTTTAGGGCATTCAATTTGTGGTACTTTGTTTCAGAACCCTTAGGAACCTAATTTTTTCAGAAAGGAAAAAGAAAAAGATGGGAAGGAGAAGAGTCACAGACACACGGAAGAGCAGTGGCTGTGGAGCCTTCCTGGGAAGGAAGGAGTCAGAAATCCAGTGGCTGACAGGAGGAAAGAAGTTCAGTTTTAGATACTTTCTAGCAAGCACCTGGAAAATACCAGGAGCCAGCAGAGTTTAGCCTGTGGTCAGGAACCCGGGTCCTTGTTCTGCAGGAGCATTTCAGCTGCCGAAGTAGGTAAGTCCAGAGATGCAGAGAGAAGCAGAGGGTTCCGCATTGAAGATGGGAGTTCACCCCATTTAAGGATGGGAAAGGGGGACCTGCTGGCAGGAGGGCAAGAGAAAAGCAAGAAAAGCAGATCACGAAGAAAAGAAATTCGGATGCATCAGAACAAGAACCAGCTTCTGACAAGTAGATTCAGAGCTTACACTGCAGCCAAGGTTCATCTAGAACCTCTTTGCTGGTACTGTAGTAGGTAGGACCTGTGAGTGCAACAAAGAGTAACGTACCTGCCCACATGATGATTGCAGTCTCGTGAGAGAAAACAGAGGACTTGTGTCAGCTCCTCAAACTTTCGTGAATAACCTGCTGACTTTTTATTTCCTGTCCATTGTGGACTGATGCCACATATAAAAGTTTCTAAATGTTTACGTTTCGGTACTTGTCTCTCACAGACTTGACGTGAACTCCTATCACATCTTGAGTAACTTGGATGATAGACTGACTAGTTGAATACCAAATAGATGTTCCCCTACCTTACGAAAGGCAGTCAGTGTTTTTCAGCATGCAAAAGACTACATTAACCACCTAAGGATAGGAGCTTTCAGGAAAGCTTCATAAAAGAGGATGACTCATCCAGGAGATGTTCCCTTTAGTTCCTGCCCTGTTCATGAACATTACAGCTTGGATTCCAATAGCCATCTTGCAACCAAAAGGCAACTCTAAGAATAATGGAGCAAAACTTTAAGAATCCAGATCCCCGTTGACCAAAAAGCTACCACACCAGCTCTGAGCGACCTATCTCTAAATTTTATATTATAACAACAACAAAAAGAATCTTTTATCTTGTTTAAGTCACTGCTATTTTAAACTCATTATTATCACTCTGACTGGGGAAGTACAGAATACTATGAGCTCCAGAGAAATTTCCTCTAACTCGGTTTGGAGGGAGGTTTGGAAACAGCTATCTGAAAGAAGCTATGACAGAATGAAAACTTGAAAGAGAAGAACGAGATTAATGGGAAAAAGAGTTTTCCAAGTCCCCACAGTAAACCCAGCCTATGAAAAGACTAGGAGAGGAGAAGATGTGGTCCCATGATGACCTGGTGGGAGGCAGACCACCTCTATTTCTTCCCTTCCCACTTCCTCGTCACATTCTTGTTCCAGTCACGCTAAGCTATTCTGAGTCTTTCTAGCGATCTGACTCTTTCATCTCCATGTGGCTGGGACAACTCTGGGGCTCATACGAGAAGGTTGAACCTGATGTCTTTACATTCCTTATTTGTAGAACATCACCTCTTCACATACCCAGCTAGATGTCCCAGCTAGATGGAGAGAGCTGAGCCTGGAATTTTGCTCTGACAAATCTCGGGTTGTTATTCTTTCCCTGCAAAGAGCAGAGTGCTATGCACTTGAAGTGGATGGTTATTGTTCCTGCCAAAGGGAACACAGAAGAGCAAGATGATAGAGTTTCTTATTTCAAGAAACCCAGTACTTGAAGGTGCTTTGAATAATACATACTTTTGAAACTAACTAAATATTTGGAGTGTGTCTTCCCATGTTTCCTTTCTGCTTTAAAAGCAAAAACAAATCTCTATATTTTCGTGTGTGTGGAGGTAGGGGTTGAAATCGATAAAAGGAAAAATCTAATGCAGTCACTACAGATGTGAAAATGCCCTGAAGTATTTAGAGCAGATTCAGATCTTTGGAGGTAACTCTAAGTTTCCACTGAGTCATTGAGAAAACACAGCCAGCCCCGTTCAGTGACTTCGCCGTTACTGTCTGAAAAGGTCATTGTGATCCATCCTCTTCATTCCATAACCCAGCAACTGTGGAGGCCTGTTGGGATGACCGTTATTTGGAGGATACATAGAAAGTTTATAATGAAATGATACGAGAGTAGTAACGGTACTTACTCAAAGTTTGCCCATTTTTTTCACTTGGTGCTCCTAATAACCTTTGGATTTTAGAAAATGCTCCCATTTTCTAGATCAGGAAACTGTTCCTGAACCCTCCAATGACTTCTTTCACATTCAGCCACATTGAATAATCTTTCCTGATGTCTCGTTCATAAGTTTTGGCTTTCCCAGTTCTTCCTGGAAAATCTGGTACCTTCTCCTCTCTCTGGTAGTTCTCATCCACTCAACACTTTCCATTCCCAGATAGATGTGAGATACTTCTTCTTTGGTACCATGGCATGACTGCAAATTCAGCATATCTAAATTGGAATGTATGTTCCTTTTCAAACTCCTCCTTAATCTTTACATTTTTAATGTGAGCTAATTGTCCAAGATTAAGACCATATAACCTATATTTCAATGGGAGTTCTATTTACAGATATGACACCAATATACCTTGTATTTTCCATCCTTGCCCCTGCCATTCCCTGCCCCAGGGTCTATTAATATTCTATATTTTCTCTGAAATATCACCAAGAAATTGGTTTAACAAGTGAAGAAAAATAAATGAATAGTATGTTCACTGCAGTACTATTTCTAATGTAGCAGAAAACCTCAGAGAGCCGTGTCCAACTATTGAACAGTAAGAAGCATTGTGATATACACAATGGACTATTTTGTAGCAAGTGAAAAGTAAAATGAGGATAAGAGCTATTTATATGCACAGATATAGGTTAGATAACAATATAGATAATATCATCCTATTGCATAAAAATACATGTTTCTATAAACATTTCTATAAAAATTCTGAACGACTACAACAAAATTCTTAATAGTGCCTATGTCATATTAGAGATAGAGAAATGGACATGTTACTGTCTTAATATTTTTCTTATTTATTTTGACTTATGTCAGTAAATTATTTTTATAATAAAAGTATTTCCATTTCGAAAATAAAGAGGCTCTTTTTCCTCTTTTGGATTGCTTATAGCTCATAGTCTACCTGGAGTGTCTGATGGTATCTTACACTTCTTTCAATCCCCAGGACATGGAGCACCTGTCAAAAGTTGCCTTACATTGGGGTATTTTCATTGGTTATAGAGTACTGACATATAGAGTACTGAGCAGCAGTCCTGGTGACAAAGTGTGAAATACAGGCAGCTGAAGCACCTGGGCAGAGGACCTTCTGAAGCACAGTAAACAGGGTGTCAAGCACCCTTTCAGCAAACAGTCATTATGACTCTAGGACCCTTTAGAAACCCAGCGGGAACTAAGAAGCAGAACTTCAAAAACAGAAATGTCTAAGCATGAGGAAGGAAACTGGGTTTCATAACATCCCATATATAATAGCAAAGTGGTTTCAATGTCTGGACAAGTATATCAGTGCGTGATGTCACTTGTAAAGAAAAAGCGCCCCGCCCCCCCAAAAAAATATTTTAAATTGTTATGTCCACTTTTATTGTACCAATCCTAGAGAGGTCTAAATTTACCAGTTGCTTTGCGGAATTGTGATCTGTGGGGAAATAATACTCTATATTTTCATCTATGAATCCCAAAGGCTTTATTGATGCCAGTTTGGTGCTTGTTAGGGAACAGGGTAAAGAGAAAGTGAGAACTTCTACTGTCAAGGAACTGAAACACTTGCAAGAATGCAAATTATGAACTTAGATGTGATTCATTGCTGTGCATAGTTACAGAGGATTCACTCCTCAGGGAGTTAACATATGCCTCTTATGAGCCCTCCAAATGCTGAAAACCCTATGGGATCTCAAAGGAAGAGATGAGACTCAGCTGCTGTTCTCCAGGACCTTAGCATCTTCTTGGGAGAGCAAGACGTTCAATGAGAAACACTGTGAGAACACCAGCATGGAATAAAATACTAAATTATGCGGTACTAGGATAAGTGATAAATTGAAAGTTAAGAAAAAGTAACTGAAGACTGAATTTGCTTCAATTCTCCAAAAATCTGTGGAACTTCCTACCATGCAATGCAGTAGATAGACAACTGGGAGAGGGGAATAACAGAACAATTTTAGAAAAAATAAGTTTCATCTCCTCAAAGAACATACAGTAGGACCAACAAGACATCAAAAGTCAGTATAGTTAATAGAAGATGATGTCAGTTGTGTGTTCTACCTAGTGAGTCCAACCAAAGACAGATATGGAGTTCCAAATCAAGAAAAAAGCTTTTGGCAGGGGAAAAAAATCAAAAAGAAAAAAGAGGAATATTGAAAGGAGGGAAACAAAAAGAATAAGAGAAAGAAAGGGAAGAGAAAGAGAGGAAACACCTTGAAACCGAATTATCTTAAACCATAAGAAATTTGGTATTTGCATAATTTGAAGTCCAGAAGTAACATAGTCCCAGGATGAAGTTACTTCTCTTTGCCCTGCTGTCCTCATTAATGGCTTCAAATTAGTTCCCATTGGAGAGCAAGATGGAGAGAGCAATTCGAAATATCACCTCCAGCTATGACACCAAAGGAAATAAACAGTTGTGGTCATGTTTTACTGTTGTAAAGAAAGGAAAGAAAGGAGAGGAGGCAGAAGTGTTTTTAAGGAAAGAAATGGAGGGTGAACCACTCTTATTTATTTTTATTTTGGGTTGTTCACCCCACCACCACCACCCTATCAACCCCAGAGCCTTGGGTTTTACATGATGCTCATCCCAGCCACCAACTTAGCACCTGAGTCACCAGGGTGTGTCAGCAGTTGTGTTCTGAGGTTTCAGTTTCTCTCCCAGAAGACTCCCATGAACTTATCCTGACATTTCATTGGACAAAGCCAATGTCGCCATGGAATTATGACCACTACAGTCATCTACCATGAGTTGGAACCTCTCCTAGGTGCAATGAAAAAGACAAAGTCTTTGTATTCAATAATCCCAAGACAAAGTAGGGGAATAAAAAATATATAGCCAATCCACCACCATATCCTATCAGAGCACTCAAGAGTGGCATTTGGGAGAGAGGGGAGGCTTGAAGGAGAAGACTCACAGAGCAGTAATGCTAACTGGTGCTAAAGGAGGGAGTGACAGGCAGAAAGAGGAGTAAGTTCTAAGACAAAAGGCAGATTCCATGAGACAAAATCTGATCATGTTTCAGGCACTGCCAGAAGTGGTACATTCCCAATACCAGATGAACTTGCTGGGAATAAATACCAGTCTGATGTCTGAATAAATGAGTAAATGAATGAGCTTGAAATGTAAAAATAGCAGGTAGTTTTATGCATCTGGTGAGAAAAGAGAGGTCTTTCATGCTGTGCTAACGAGTTTGAATTTTATTTTGAAGACTATGGGAAGCCATTGAATATAATAAGTACTAGAATGGCATGATGAAATTTTGACTTTTATAAAAGATCAATCTTGCTGTAGTTTGCTGAAAGAAAGACTAGAAGCTGGGAGATGGGTTAGCAAGAATTTGCATGATAATACAGGCAGGTCACAGAGGATTAGAGACTACTATACACCAACACCTGAGTTTTTCCTTTTGTTCCACCCATTTGGCAGAAAAGTCTGGGACACAACTCTCAGACACAACTGGGCAGAGAATTTTTGCCTTCATTTCCTGAGCTGAACAGATGATGACCAGAAGGAAGCAGTCCTCCTGCTCCGACCTTTGCAGCTACTTAGGTGTCCTTGCAGTGATATTTTGACATGATCTAGTAGCATCCTCTTAGAAGATGCTACATGTTAGTTGAAACAGACAAAAAACTTATTTGCTAATCAGCTTCTGGAACAAGATAGTCTATATACAATAACTTTTTAAATGGTGAGATCCATTTCACTACAATGATTGAGCCTGGGTTTAGAGGAGAGATTTCTGTCTCCATAAAGGACTCTTATCAATTCAACTTTACCTGCCTGCTTCCAGTTATCCCAAGAAAGCTCACTTCCAGAGACCAATTGCTCTGGGTTGTCATTTCCTCATCTATTAGAAACAAAAGGCAAGGGGAGGGAGAAGAGGATCAAAACCTGATTTAGCCTCAGGGAGTTGTTCTGGGTGAAGAACATCCTGTCTGCTAGGCGCTCTGAGCTCTTCAAAAGAGCAAAGGAGAAGGGTATTATTCATGCAAGACAGTGTTTTCCACTCTCCTCACTGGGGAGTCCCTCACGGGGAATGGAGGAGATGGAGCGCAATCCCCCCACACCCTGTCTGCCCACTCTCTCCCCAAGCCCGACCTCAGGAGGCTCCAGGGGAAAATAAATCGCCAGCAGGCAGCACGGCCCAGGCCGCAGGTGTGCAGTAGTAGACAGGCCTGGAGGAAGCACCAGCCAGGGGCCAGCTGTAGTCAGCGGCTCTGAACCCCCAGCTCCCGGTCCAGCTCCTCTCCAGAGCAGAGACCCTCCCAGGCTGCACCTCCACCTTCCTGTAAGCCCCATCTCCAACCCCAGGTCAGAATTTGAGGCTCATTAGTAATGAATCACTGGGCCTTGAATGCAATTCAGCCAATGCACTTTCATGGAGAAAGAATCAGAATTTTTATCCATCCTGCATATTGGTCTGTTTTTCCTTTTTGCTACAGTCACCACCTGAATAGGATTAGAGAAAGCAAAATATTGCAATTCACTGGAGATCACATATCCCTTTCCTCAACCTTTGCTCCTCTTGCTGCTGAGACACAAAGGATCAGAATGGTTGTGGCTGGAGCTCTGGCCAGCGGAGAAGCTAGGGGGTGGAGGGACTCCATCAGGCTTAGCTCCACCTGCTCCACTGACTGCTGGCTGAGGGCTGGGGAGATGGGGGGCTCCCCAGCAAGCACTCACTCAGTTATTTGCATAGCCAAGGGAGGGGTCTCATTTTCCAGAAAGTCAGTACAAGGGCCAGTACACTTGATATTTTTGCCCTGAGGCAAAGACCTCTGAGTGGAAAATGTATTTGGAGAGAACTCGTGTCTTGTGATTTTTACAGGGAGTAAAATGTCCCATGTCCTCACTTTTGGAGATGAGCAGACAATAGTCAGTTCCCAGCACTGTAACAAATGACTTGCTATTTTTCTCTTACACACACGTACACACACAAGTATACGCTCCACCCTGCCTTCCTTATTAGGGAGAGGAATTTGATGATTTGTTTTTGTGGGCACCCCAGAAGTTTGGGGGCATTCCCCAGTTTGTTTCTTCTCCAGGACAATTGTTGGATCTGCTCGGAAGGGAGTCTTGATGGGATATTCAATATCACACATTTGTTGCTTTAAAAATACCAGTGCTCCAGCCAAAGCAGGTCATGTACTTCTTATTGGCACATGTCCCCAAGACGTGGTGTTTTCTTTGTCTTGGAGAATTGCTTAGGTTTAAGAGGTGTTGCATATAAAGAATGATGGGAATTTGGTGAGCACTTGAAAAAAATAAAATAAAAAACAAGAGAAGAGAAATCAAACAAAAACAAGCTATCTCCAGAGCTTGCACAGGACTCCGAGAAGCCGCTCAGAGAAATTTTCATCCCCCTTCAGGAAAAGCTGTTGGTGGCACCGTGGAAACTCCGGATGCATTTGGTGTCACAGAAACCATTCTCTAATGCCCAGGTCCTCGTCACCTCCCCACGGACCGCGTGAGTGCTTTGACTCAGTCTCTCCTACAGGCTTCCTTCCGCTACACCCCAACCAATCCCACTCCTCTGTCCTGTGAACTCTGGGAACCCCAGTGAGTAGGAAGCTCACTTCAGTGTTTTCTCCTGAGATGTCCTGGCTGATTCTTACACCTCAGTTAGAACAGGTAGCAATTATTGCTTAACTTGAAGAGCGAGGTGTTCCTGAGGATCATCGTTTCCTTCTCCCTCAAAGAACCTGTTGTGTGGGTGTCCCTGTGGGACATGTTGACTGGGATGGGAGAAGCACCCACATCTTTGAGAAAGGGAAGAATGTTGACCCACAATGGGTCCTGGGCATTCCATCCCAGTCTTTGCTTGTTTGGCCTATACAGGCTTCAAATAGAAATCTTTATTCTTTCTTTCATTTTTAAAATCAGGGCCACTGACTTACAAGGCAATCTTAGAAGCCTATCTCCCAGCAAGGTCTGCTTTATCTCCCAAGCCAAGCTCCTTAAGGCAAAGGACTCAGTGTACATCTGTATTTCTAACATGTGACATGTACAGAAAACCTAATAATAGTGGTAGCTTTAGTATACTTATAGCAGCGAACAAAAATACATATATTTATGTGTGTGTATGTGTGTGTGTCAGTGAGTATTTTGTCATGTACTGAGTAGTTAGTAAATATTATTTCTCACCCTTAAATATGCAGAATTGAATGTAATTGGCCCACAGAGCAAGAATATCTGTGCTTTAAAGGGGCAAGATGGTAATCCAGATGTGGGATCAGAAAGGATTCAATTCACATCCTGGCTTTTCTACATATTAGTCATTTGAAATTTGAAACTCAAGCTTTCTCATCTTTCAATTAGAGAAAATAATACCTGCCAAGCCTGCTCTATAGACTGTTGGGAAGGAAATGTGAAGAAAGATTTATGAGATATTTCTTTGTGTATTTTAAATTTCCCTACCAAGGCAGTGGTCTCCCTAGCCAGATCACACAGTGGGGCTGTCACAGTTATGAAAAGGCAGAAGATCTGAAGAAAGGTCACATTTCCCAAAATATCTTTCCTATTGATTTATCATAGGTGGTTCCTCTACCTGGCTTATAATTCCCAAGACTAACATGAGTAATAGCTTGGACAGCAAAAGAGGTACAGACAAGTCACAGTTCAAGCAATTATCTATTGCTGTCTAGCAAATTAGCCTAAAACTTTTGTGGCTTGAAACAACAATAAACATGTATCGCTTCACATAGTTTGGGTGGGGCAGGAATTTGGAATAGCTTTGCTTAGTGTTTCTCATGAAGTAAGCTAAGGTTTTGGCTGGGGCTGCTGTCACATGAAGATTTTATTGGCACTGAAAGATTCCCTTCCAAGATAGTTAGCTCATTTGGTGCTGGCTATTGGGAGAGGACCTTAGTTCTTCCCTGTAAGAGCTTATTCATGGACAGTGTGACTGTCCTAAAGGCTGGGCACCTGGATTCCCCAGAGTGAACGATCCATGAGAAAGAGCAAGGAGGAATCCATACTACCTTTATGAGCTGGGCTTGGAGGTCACATGTCATTATTTCTACTACATTCCATGTTTCAGAAAGGAATTGATAATTCTGGCTTACACTCAAGGGGAGAAGAATTATCCCTATCTTTTGACAGGAGAATTGTCAAAGGATTGTTGACTATATCTTAAAATTATCACAGTTACCATCAAACTTGACTTCTCATCTTGGAGAGCTCTCCTGTTAGTATTTGACTGGGTCAAACAGGAGGAGGTGTTGAGATGGGGACAAGAGTCAAGGCCAGGAGAGGTTGCCAGTCATCACCAAAGACTTTATCGTTGTAAAGGTGGTGATCCCTATCACATCTCTCTTTAACGACCCTATTTGCAAAAGACAGATGGATCTTGGAAGGTGAGAGTGTATTATTTTAAGTGTTATTAAGTATGACCACAATTGAAATTGCTGTTCCAGTGTTGTCTCTTTACCCTGTAGATCTGCTATATGGCTATTGATCTGGTGAATGCATTTTCTCTATTAGAAGAAGTTTGCTTTCACCTGACAGGAATAACAATACATATTCACCCTCCTGATCTCAGGGCTACATTATTTCTTTTGCGTTATGTCGTCATTTAGATCAGAGGGATATTTGATCCTCTTATTAACCCACAGAACATTACGCTGGGCCACCAATTAGGTGACATCAGGCTAAGAGGCCAGGTGAGCAGGCAGGAACAGATATCCTAGATATCCTGATAAAATATATGTGTGCCAAAAGTTGGGCGATACATCCATTGGAAATTCAGGCATGTTGGAGACATTTCTAGAAGTTCATATGTCTGCAAAACACAGGAATATTTCCTCCAAAGTGAAGGAAAAATTTCTTCATTATACATTCTTCACCACTAATAATAAGCAATATATTTATTGACCCTCTTTGGATTTTGAAGGCAACGTATACACACATAAATGTACTCTGGTGATCTGTTGCTGAGCAATGCATAAGGTTACTATCTTTGAGTGGAGTTCAAAGCAGGAAAAACTTATCCAGGCCACAACACAAACAACTGCCCAGTGACTCTAATGGTGTGTGAAGTATTTAGTTTGTAGTTTCTTTTCTTCCCTATGCGTCAATTTGGATAGTTTGTTTTGATATTTTGAAATTACTGATTTTTTTTTTTTCTTCTATGATGCCTCTTTTGCTGTCAGACCACTTAGAATTTTTTCAGATATAAATTCTATTGCTGAGTTTTTTTTCTATTGACTGATTTTTCTCCTGGTTATGAAACATATTCAAAGTTCTGCTCACCGGGAGGATTTCCCTTCTCCAATGTCCTTTACTAACAGAAGCTATAACATCATAGCTATTGATTTCAAGATGGTGAGAGCATATCGCTCAGAGCTATCTGTTAAGTAAATAGCATTTTTCCTCCTTTCAGTCAACTCTTAGTTATAGGAAACTCCTAGAGAAAATAAGTGTGGGATGAGGAAAGAATAGTGACGTGTCCAGAGTAGACATAACTGGAATGAGAGGTATTCAATTAATTAGCAACCAGGTACTGCTTCAACCTTCCCCAAATATTTATGTTTCGTTGATGGTAGAGTGCTTCTGTATATGGCTTGGTGTATCACATAATACCCTGTTCATCTATGGGTAACTCAGGTAGCACAGCCACCTGATACCCAATGAACTGATGTTCTTATACAACCAGGGGCCAGTAGATCATGTAGAGTCATTCTAAATAATTACATATTGCCTGGTTCCACTTCTGAACTTAGTTTCCTACTATAAACAACTAGAAAACTGGACAAAAAATATGATGTCTGCTTCACATATGAGTATATGGAAAAAGTCAGTGCAAGACTAATCACTAAGTGAAGGGAAACAAGATGATCTTGATAGTAACCCTATTTTCTGCCTGGAGGCAATTTCTATATGTGGAGTCAGGGGTCCTAAATAAAGCCAGGTGTCTTACTATGTTAAGGAGACAGTGATTGGAAATGAGGGATACTAAAATAGGAATAATTTGCATACGAGTACAGAAAGGAAGAAACTGTACATAAAAAAGAGCTGCAGAAAGGTAGAAAGAAGTCTCCTTGAGTCTTTGGCTGAATATTAATATGCATATATTTGGGGTAAGATACCATGAGGTCAAACAAAGAATAACAGGAGATAGAAGGTGTATAATTCCCAGAGTACATACAGAGAAGAGAGACTTTTTACATTAGGCCAGCCAGAGTGAAGAATCCTCATTGATTACCTTGAGGCAGGGGATCATGCCTTAGCTGTAGGACTAAATGACCTCTAGGGTAGACTGCTTTTCCCAGCAGAATCTTAGGTATCTCTAGGTGTAGATCTATACTTTTTATGATAAATGGCTTCAGATTAACTAGGCAGTTAAGGACATAGAAGGAATACAACTGCATGGTGGGTGGTGATAAGAAAATTAGGATATGATTCGGTATGATCTTCTCAAAAGGGTCCCAGATTGTGAGAATATTTTCGTCCTATGTGATTGCTCACTAAAGGACCTCGCTTCCAAGGAAGTTCTTGATCATCAGGTTAACATGCCAATGGCAGCAACCCACCCTGCTCCCCAAATGTAGAATAGCAGTCAAAGAAGACTAGTTTGTGACAGCTTTATGATGGGTTCATTATACTGTACATGTTCCAGCACCCGGGCGGCAATGATCTGTCCTCGCAGCATAGACACATTAAGGATCTGGGTTTACTTTCAAGTTTGGGCTTTTTGGATTGATTGGATGCCTTATTTGTTGATATGTAATTGCACATAGTATTGATCTAGCCTATGGAACTCATAGGCTTATGGTCATGGAATTAGCAGTGCTACTATGTATTGTCACTCAAATTTAGCTGGTCTTACAGATTGGTGAAATGGACACTTGAAGACTCAGTTGCAGCTCCATCTGAGAGATGTTATGTTCAACTTTGGAGTCAGTCCACCAGTGACCAATCTATAGTGCCGTTTCTCCAATAGCCAGAAACATGGGTTCACTGATCATAGCATAGAAGTGGGAAAGCTAACTCTAGTATTAATCTAGTGTTCTTCTTTAAGAAATATTCACTTCCTGGAATTCTGCTGATTTAGAGGTTGCAGTACTAAAAAAAAAAGAAACAAGAAATTCCTCCACCAGGGAACACAACCCTATTTCCAGTGAATTGGTTGTAAACATTGTCACCTAGAATTTTAGATTGTTCATTCCACAGGATGATGTTGTTTATTTACTACAGGCAAAACTTACCCCACTGTGGCCCTATGTAGTTCAGAGGTGCTTATTCTCAAGCTGAACAATATCATCTACAAAATGATTGCTGTGTTTACCTCAACAAGGAGAGTTTTTAACCAATCATGTGTTTTGTATCTTTCCCTTTTTGCTGTAAATATGATTCCACAGAACACTTAAACTTTCAAAGGAAAGTTGAGTTTACCACAAAGGGAATTTTTAGAGTCCTCTGCATATGCAATTGTCTATGGCATTATCTTTGTAGACTAACATATTGCCTGTCTTATTTATTGGTATAGATTATTTTTATGATAAACCATTGGGATCCATTTTGCTCTAGCAGATGAATGGGACCATGAGGCAGCTGGATACAGGATGGTATATTTTGATGGAAAGAGGGTTTTAGAAATGTCTAGGGCACATGATGCCTCTGTTATTAGAAGAATTAAAATCCTAGTTGTGGGGACGAAAAAAGTCTGGGTATGACAAAATGTGGATTCGGAGAGCCTTGGATAGGTGACACTAGAAAGATGAAGGTAAAATGAGATTATACCTGCCAAAAATACCTGGTTCCATTAGATATCTGCCATAACTTTTTCAGTCTTCACAGTGACTTGTTCCTAGATATCTTGTTTCAGATTTTTGGAAGATATGAATAACTCCCCCTGGCTAGTTTTTGCAGAGAAAATGGAAGACACAAAATATGGAAATATAAATCATGAATCTTGTGATTGACAAAACTGATCTTTGATACACTCTCATTCTATACCCAGTGAAACTCACAGTCTTCTAATCAGCAACCTACACTCAAGCTTTCTCCCAAGTTGGGGAACCCTCCTATGGGATTTGGGATAACCTTGCAGGAGGGGCTGCCTCCAAAGTCTGCATAAGGTTGAAGAGTCTCAGCGAAACAGTAGGGCTTTTCAGTCCTTAAGAAGATCAACAAAATATTGAAATAGTGGTCAGAACCTCAAAAACTAACAACTTTCATTTATGCTTAGGACTGTCAAAGAGTACTGGGTCATTTCTGATCAATGCAATTCAGTCACATCATTGATTACAAAGTCAGTTAACCTGACATTTATATATTTTACGTGACTTGTACATCGTTTATTTGTTTTATGGAAAGGGTATTTATTCATACGTTGGTGTCAAAGTCTTGGGAAAAATCCTATTTGGGTCATCCGAATACCTGGAATCTCATTTCACATTTGCACCTTCTAGATTCTTCTATGAACAATCTATCCTCAAAATAGCCAGTACCATGCTAACCAACAACTTGGGAAGTAGCACAAGGCACAAAATATTGAACCCATTTTGTAATCAAGGCAATTATGGGTTAGGTAACATTTTTTTAACACATAGAAAAATGTAAAAATTTAGGGCCTATACTATTGATAAAATAAATATTTGTGAGTAAATACAAAAAAGACAGGGAAGTATGTTGCCTACCAAAGAGCAGCATACATTTTGAGTCTGGAATGTCAAAGGCCAACCTCAACTAACTCAGAGTATAGTTCTTGCTCTATGAAATTATGGGATAAATGTGATTAAAGTTTATACTACTATCCTTAAGACTTCCATTCATTTGCACTTAAAAATGTTTTGTATTATTATGGAGCACATATTATATTTTATACTAGACTATTTTATATTTGATATTTGATATTAAAATACATTGCATATAAATTATATAGATATTCATGGCAAATCCTGTATTCTATTGAAGTGTATGATTTTATAATAGATCCTCCTACATGCCAGGCCCTACCCTGGTACTCAGTCTCTAAGAATGTTTAAGACACAGGTTCCTGACCTTGAGACAGTTACATCTATTTGAAAGAGACAGAAATGTTAAAAAAAAAATTTTGTTAAGATGCCAAAAGAATGACATTGTTTATAAGAAATGTTTTCTAAAAATTTTAGGGTAAAAGGCTTTTTGTCTGCGACTTACCCTCAAACCATTCAGAAAAAAATTATATGTACATATATGTGTGTATAAATATTTGTATATTTATGTGTGTATAAACATGTGATATTACACACTTAGAAAGAGAACAATAAGGCAAGTATAGGAACATATTAGCATTGTGGGGACCTGGGTAAAGGATATATAGCTTGTGTTCTCTGTGAAGCAATATTGCTCTCAAAGGAATGAATATGATTCTTAGGGGCGAAAAACTCCTGCTCTTTTGCCATGTAAAGCTCAAATATACGTAAAGTCTATAAGCAGATATGCATTATATCTGTTGTATTAAAATTTCATGGCAGAAAGCAATGGGGAAAAAAAAAAATCTAAAAAGTTTCTTTGGGGATGATCATGAGAAAGGGGCTGAGAAACACAGCTATATAGGAATTCTTTATACTCTTTCTGCAACTTTTCCATAAGTCTGAAATTATTTCGGAACAAAAAGTATAATCACTGTGAAGTGCCAATGCCAGGAGTGTTTTGGGAGCACAGATGAAGCCACCCTAATTCTGCAGGGCTGGGTGAGGGCAGCTCTGGGTCAGGAGGCAAGAGAAGTCCCCACCAGGAAGGTAACATTTGCCCCAGGCCTTGAAGGAGAATCATGAGTGTGCTGGGTAGATAAGGACATAACCTAATCCCAACAGCCTCAGAAGAAGATTAAATTCTGTATCATTTAGTTGTATTGTTTAGCATATTTTACCATATTCTAATGAGATGCAAACTGATAAGCCACATCTTTTCTAAAGGACTTCAATTAAATTTTTGTTAGGCAGAAGATCCAACTTCTAAACTTTGTAAACTACCAGGAGTTTGAGGGATTCACTGTTTATACAAATTGAGTCTAGAGACTAGATTTTTCTAAATTCCTGAGTTGCAGGCTTGGGAAGCCCGTGGGGAGTCTGGAGAGGGACAGTGCCATTCTGTGAAATGCGCCTTTTGCTCTGATGGTGCATTAGGTCAAAAGGCCTGAGACAGGCAAAAGGTGGCTTTTGCATTCCGGAGCAGCAAATCCTGCCTTGTGTCAGCTGGAAACTCGACACTGGGCTGTAGAAATGCACAGTCAGAAAGCATGCTGAGAGAAGGGGCGCAGAAGGGGGCAAACGCTGGAAAAAAATTGTACTTTTCTCCCCATGACAGTTGCCTTTTGTTTGGACAAATAATTTGAGGGGAGAACAAAAAGGCAGTTGTTTGCTCAATGCCAAGCCACAAAAACATAGAGCCTTTCTGGCCCAACTAAGAGAAAATTCCTTGTAGCACATTCCTGATGATTCGACTTCTGATCCTGTAGACCAAATGATAGAGAAAGCACCCTGTGGCCTGAGCCCTTGTCATTGGGTGGGAGCCATCTCATTTGATGGGACAGCAGTCCAAGGAGGCAGTGAGCTCAGTGCCAGGCAGAGCCAAGTCAGCGGATGGCTGTGATGGGGTGGGGTGACCTGAAAACAAGTCATTAGTGTACATAGATGCCCTGCCTGCCAGTTGCTTGTTTTCTTGGCCAAAAGAATCTACAAAAAGAGTACAAAACCTTGTGTTCAAAAGTTTGGATTTTGTAACATATACAGACTCATACACACATACAAACATGCCTAGACGCACACAAACTGCTTGTGATACATACATTTGGTGCCAACATAAACAAGGCCCTGGCCCTAGACCATGTTGGTTAGCAACTGGCCAATGAAGTGTTTAAAGTGAGAGGCCAACAGAAAAACCCAAACAGTGGTGTTTTTCCTAACCTTGAAGTTACTAGCTCGGTATGGCTTTTCTTTTACAGAATGATTTTCTAATTTCTTCACTCAGGAAAGAGCCTGCCTGCAAAGAGGCCCATGATGGGTTTGCTCTTAGGTGAATTCATTACTGTAAATCCATCCAAGGCGAGTTCCAATAACAATTACAAGGTCATCAAGCCATGAAACCCGATGACCGCTTTAAATTTGTGACCAGTGCCAGTGAGAAGGAAGAGAAAAGCGCTGGGTTTCTAGAACTGCCTGATCTCCTAAGTTTATAGAAGCATCGACACCCACAAAGGAGGAAAGAACAGCTTGTCAGGCCAGCCAACTGACACCTGAAAGGGCAGGTTGGGGAAGGAGAGGACACAGTCCCCTCAAGTCTTTGCAGTCCACCCTGACACAAGTAGATAGAGCACTTCACCATAGGGACAATCCCCTCCCTAGGGATAGCCTCTTCCCCACACATCTCCCACCTTCAGATATTAAATGTCCCTTACACCACTGATAAAGTCTATTTTCAAGAAAACTTATGTCTGTCATTTACCACTTAATCGGAATATACTTAAGTCACTGTTTCCAGGTCATGTGTTCAGCTTGAACGCTGTGGCTTGATAGCCTTGATTTCTGTGAGAAGAACTAGAGTCCTGGGTCCACAAAAGGAAAAGGATTGGGTAGGGGTGAGGAGAGGCAGGTGTTTCCATAAACTGTCCCCACTGCTTGCAGTTTCTTCCTTCTCAATCTTCAGAGTTCAGCCTAATACTCAGTTCCTAAGCAGGTCAAATCCCTTCTCAATGGTCTCTTGGCACCATGCACTTCTACTTCATCTTTACTGAAGACAAGACTTATATGTATATTTGATCCCCATTCTTTCTCCAGTGCCTAGCCCATTGCCTGGTATTAGTGTAAGTTCAATGAATGTTTGGTGAAAAAATAAATGAACGAAGACTTGAGTGGATGGGTGGTTGGCTGGCTGGATGTGTGGGTGGATGGGTGGATGGATGGCTGGATAATGGATAGATGAAGGACACATGGGATGAATGATAACATGGGATGAATGATAACTGGTGTATAATGGAATTCTAATACAATTCCATCTAGGTCTATGATCCTGCTTCTCTGACAGTTCTGTTGCTTCGTTGCAACTTACGGAAGCCCAGGCGATAGGTGATGAGTTACAGCAGCAGCAACTGAGAAAGGCCAAGGGAGCAACCAGAGAGAAGCCTAGGTCTGGGAAGATAAAAGGCAGAAAGGGAGAAATAGATAGGTGAGGGGTGTGCAGAAAAAATGCTCCTGGGCAGCTGAAGGAGACAGAAAGAAGATTTAGGGACTGAAACATGAAACGGAGAAAGAAGGGATGTGGAAACTGGCTGTGGGGAGGGTAGAGGCAATGGAGAGGGGTAATTATGGAAAAATAATTTGTGCTATCAGAAAAAAAAAACAAAAAACACCAGGAACTTCCTTAATAGGACTACAGGGAGGTGAAAGTTGGAAGCAGGAGGCTTGTAAGAGAAAGAGAGAAAAGGGGAAGAATTTAAGCAGAAAAATTTCAGGAGCAGAGAAAGACAGAAACAAGATGAGAGAAGAATGCTGGCCGGGAAAGCGACAGAAGGGATGCCCGTGTGAGAGAGCCAAAGCCACAGTCACTCTGCCAAGGGAGGAAATCTTAGGAGACCCACCCAGCCAGCATCTTGAAGTCTCAGACTTTTTCCACCTTATGAGCTGTAAATTGATCTATTCAGTTAGAGAAACCTGGATTTTTTTTTTTTCTTTTTTGAGTAATTTCCTCTGAACGTCCTCCAGTTTTGAAAATGTCCCCAAAGTTCCCTGACTCCCTCCAATCCTGCCCAGTCACTACATCAATGCCCATAAATCACCAGGAGGCAGGCCTGCCTTGCTGCATGTCAGGTCCCTTTGCTAATTCTGAGATGGCACTGGGTCCTGCTTGGTCAGAGACCTCAAATCTGTTTGTTCTGCCAGCCAGGTCCCAGCATGCCTCTCCCAGAGCCCATTCCAGCAGCCCCTTAGGAGCCCCTGGCCGCAGAAGGGATTTCTAACTCATCTGGAACCACGTCCTCTGCCTGGCTTCAGATATCAAGGAAATTTCTCAATTTTTCTTCTTACTCCTCAAATGGGGCCTCTTGCAGATGCAAACAAGGGGCTCTTTATGGGAAACATGGCCCACCACTTGCTTTTACATTGCATCTTTTATGCCAGCATCCCTCAAAGCAGTCCACAGACAAGTATCATTGTCTCCCCCTTACAGATGGCACCGAGAAGAAAGCACAGAAAGTTAAGTGGTTCAATAAAGGTCACTCAAAAAGTCACAGGAGAGGTGGGAACAGAACCCACATCTCCCTGCTCCCAGGCCTATCACATGCCCATTCCCAGGCCCAACTGCAATCAGCCTGTGTCTGAGTGCTCTTCCCACACCCCAGTGGGGTGCAAACGCCCACATCTTTTCTACTTGAAGTTCATAACTGAAACCCCGTCTTCCTAACCATAATTGCACAGATCTTTGAATGAAGGGGTCATCTTGCAAGATCAATTGAAGGCTGATGGACTTGCCAAGACCTGCTAGGGTGGGAGGGGGGCTGAGGTCCCCTCAGGAGGTGAGTTGAGGCGCCAGGCTTGAAAAGCAATTGCATTACCTGTGTGGTTGAGGTTTTACTGCCTGCTCAATCTGAAAGTTAGCAAAGTAGTAATCAATGAAAAGGAAATATAATTGAGAAGATTAAAAGCTGAGGGTGGCTATGGACTGGGGAGGGAAGTGATTGCTAAAGAGGTCCATTTGTATAATTCAAAGGTCGATGCCTCTCATTAAACTCACATCTCTAGACACTCAGGGGATGAAAGAGAATCTCTCCAAGCTGACTGGCTGACACCTAAGAGTTTCCTCCAGCCACTTTCAAGGGCAGCTTGAGGCCAGAGGGACAGAAGAAGCTGTTGGAAAGAGAATTTGGGGAATCCATAAGCAAAAGAACATTTGGATAACTAAAACACAAAACCAGATCTTCTGACTCTTTCTAAAAAGATACCCCATTTCTTTTAGATTCTGAGGATTTGTTTACATGATCTGAATGAAAGTTGAATCAGTGCCCAGGGAAGTTCTAGACTCACACAACCTCACTTTCTCTGTTCATAATCATACCCACCCAAAACACACACACACACACACACACACACACACACACACACACACACACACACACACACACACACACACACACATGAATC